>JAPFFP010042786.1:0-13794 GCA_026153255.1 Solanum medicagineum
GTGTGTTCATGTTTAGTACGTAAAACACTGTGGCCCCAACGGCCTAGTCATATGCATTTCCTTTTTGCTTATCATCATTGTTTATTTACTTTAAGACATACTAAAGGTACAAACCCCTCATAATACGTATAGTAAGCACACAGTTACTGGTTGGTTCTCCCGGGCCTCATCGGCAACGGGTGCCAGTCCGCCCTAACGGGACTTAGGGCGTGACACATGCAAGCCTTGGTAAGTCTCCTTTTGAGGCCCTTTATGGTAGACATTGTAGATCACTGGTTGGGTCATTTGAAGTGCGAGAGATGGCTATGTTTGGGCCCCAATTTGATTTTGGAGGCCTTAGAGAGAGTGAGGTCAATCAGAGAGAGGTTGGAAATAGCGCAAAGTCGTCAAAAGTCCTATGCCGATGTGAGGAGAAGGGATCTTAAATTTAAGGTTGGTGATTGGGTCTATTTGAAAGTTTCACTCATGAACGGTGTGGTTCATTTTGGTAAAATGGGTAAATTAAGTCCAAGATTTATGGGTCCTTATAGGGTGTTGAGGAATACTAGTAAGGTGGCCTATGAGTTGGAGTTGCCTAGTGAAATGGACTTGGTTCATCCCATCTTCCATGTGTCTATGTTGAGGAGTATGTGGGTGGCCCAAATGCTATTGTACCATTGGATGTTGTGGGTATTGTTGAAGACAACTTGACTTATGAAGAGGTTCCAGTAGAAGTTTTGTATAGACAAGTGAAGAAGTTGAGAAGCAAGGATGTAGCTTCTGTTAAGATTTTTTGGAGAGACCAACAAGTTGAAACTGCCACATGGGAAGCCAAGGCGGACATACAAAAGTGATATCCCTATCTCTTCCATTCTACTCAATCCTAAGGTACTAATCCTAAGTCCTCTATGTGATTTCAAGTCCTATGTTTCATCCCCTATATCATTTGCATGCAATCATATTTATGTTGACAAGTTCATGGTGATTTTAACACTTATCTTGAGATTTTTGAAAATGGTGTTTAAGTGCATTATTGCATTCTTGTGTGGGCTGAAATTATATTGGTTACTTCTCTTATCTATGTTTCTTTGACATTCAGGGGCGAATGTTCCCAAGGGTGAGATATTGAAATGACCCCAAAAAAAGTACCCGAAATTGTGCCTCGGAAATGCCCATAATCATAATTTTCATGTATCTCAAAATCCATGCATTATATCGAAAAGCCGACTTCATATTCTTGATTAGAGGGCAAATTGAGTGGGAAATGGGTCTAACCCCGATTTTAGAGCAATCGTAGCAAAAATTTGTTTTCGCAAAAATTTCACTTCTAGAGGTTATTCGCGTTGGTTTCGCGATGTGGACCCATCGTGGAGCAGTGTATTTTGTTGCCAGTTTTTCAGTTTTGGCCTAAGGCTTTGGGGTCTTAGGCTCAGGCCTCCCCATGCATAAAAACACCTATACTTAGCCATATTTCACCTTCATATCATACAAGACATTCCCCAAAAGCTTCTGAAACACTTAGGCAATATTTTACTCAAACTCAAGGGTCCCAAACTCATTTCGGATCTTAAGTAACTCACTCAAGCTTCAAGTTCTCAATCAAATCTTCATCAAGGAATTCTCCAAATTTTAGGTATGTGGGTTTCATCCATTGGGTCCTTTCACCCTTGGTGCCCAAACTTCCTTCTTACATAAATTGCATGTTTCTAAGTTGATTTACTTATGGGTCTTATTATGAATTTGAGTATGAACTATGTTGGGGTTTCATAAAAGTGCGACTATTTAGGCATGTTTTGAGCTATGAATCTATGATCCATTTTGAGATTTGATGAAGGGTTTCAATGTATATTGCATGAGAGTATTACCAAGTGTTGGTGGGTTGATTTACTTTAAGTTTTCTTGCATGATTTCACTCTTGAATTGCATGGTTTTATACTAGCCTCACACACCCACCAAATGTTTGATAAAATGTCCAGTTGGTGTATCTTGAGTTTTTGAAAGCCTAAATGCATGGTATTGAGTTAAATGACTTTATGATGATGAAAGTAATGTATAAATATGTTTGTTTCATGAAACGTATCTATAGTGTTGCAAGTTGAATATACCAAAGATGAGGTGTATGTACCTCATCCACCTTGTCGGGTGGTGGCAATCCCGTACTACTATAGCTAAATGGTATATACCTCATCCACCTTGTCGGGTGGTGGCAATCCCGTACTATCATAGATGAGGGGTATATACCTCATCCACCTTGTCGGGTGGTGGCAATCCCGTACTACAATAGATGAGGGGTATATACCTCATCCACCTCATCGGGTGGTGGCAATCCCGTACTACCAAAGATGAGGGGTAGATACCTCATCCACCTTCCAAGCAGGTGGCATGCCTTGGATTCCAAGTACTAAGTTGCTTGGTCTATAAGAACGGTCTCTTCCTACACATGTAATATGCTCTATATAAGCATGTTTTACTTCAAGCATCATTCATGCATGACATATTGTTACTATGCTCATCCATTGCTTATATTTATGCATTTTTCTTATGTTGCCAGTCTCTTGTTTCATTGCATCCTATATACTTAGTACATTCAAATGTACTAAAGCATACTCTATGGCTACATGATGTTACCATGTGGGAACCAGAGCTCTACTTGATCATCTTCCTCCTCCACGTGGCTAGTACTATCTTTGAAGCAAGTTTGGCAAACCCTCAACTCCGAGGATGTTATCTTTGATCTTATGTCATGCAAAGTCTCTCTTCCTTTTTTTGTATGCTTATGACTATGAGGGTAAGCCCAAAAAGTTATCTTGGCCCCCACTCAATTCTAAGTTTAGAGGTGTTGCTGGATAAGTTAGTAATGATGCTTCGAGTCTTGACTCTTTTGACTCTTGTATGTTTTAAGCTATGAAAGACTCCCTTAGTCCATTTATCCTTATTTTTTAAGTTCTTTTTTTGTTGTTTAATTGCTTCCACGACCAAGGATGTCTAGTAATATGCTAAGAGGCTTATTTGAGGTCCCCTTTGAGTTACCCATTCACCGTGTCAGGTCTAGGCCCTAGGTTCGGGTCGTGACAACCACCACCTTGGACCTTTGGATTGTCATTAGCGAACCTTCTATTAGAAGCATTGGAAGACCCTTGGCCTTGGAACTTGTGGCCTTGAGGAAACCAGACACCCTTGGGATTTTGGAATCCACTTCAAAAACGGGCCCTCTTAGCCTCACTACTTCTTCTCTTTCTAAGCTTTTCCCCTTTAGTTGTTAGGCAATGTCATGAGGTGGTACAAATCCATATCACCCACTAACATGGCGGTTCAGCACTCCTCATTGACCAAATGGGATATACCCGACATAAATTTGTTCTTCCTTGACCTTGGCTTGGCAACTAATTGTGGAGCATACTTGGAGAGTTGATTGAACTTTAGGGATAATCCCTCACACTTATAGACCCTTGCTTTGGATTCATAAGTTCAATCATCTTCTCCTCCCTTAGCTCAACAGGAAAGAACCAGTTGAAATGCCACTTTTGAACTATTCCCAAGGGATAGCATTGTCATTCCCCTTCTCCATCTTTCATTGAGTGAACCAAATTTAAGCCACCTCTTTGAGTTGGTAGGCCCCTAACTCCATATTTTCCTCCAAATTAACCTCCTAATGGACAATACCTTATACACCTCATCAATGAATTCTTGGGGATCGTCATCCACCTTGGATCCATGGAACTTCGGTGGTTCGTTCTAGTAAAATCCCTCACCCTTGAGGCCGGAGTAGGAGTTTGAGGGGCTTGGGCCCCTTAGTTGATTTGGTTGGTCATAGCATGGGCCAACATAGTAATAGCATCCCTAAAATCGTCATAGGCCACTCCCCCATCTTGAGGAGTAGGAGGGGCCAATTGTTCCTCGGCTGAACGTGCTCTCCTTAGTCTTTCTCTTGGAATAGGCATGATCTAGAATATGAAAGAACATTCATTAGAGGTAAAGTTTTATCTTAACTTCTATAGCACGACATAGATCATGAGGCAGGGGAACATTTCCTAAACAGCCTCATAGTCTCTTACTCATAGTTATGGTGCACTTCACAACCTTGAATATGACTCTAATCGATATGGTGTGTTGGATTCCGAGGACCATTAACAACCTAGTGCTCTGATACCAAATTTCTCATGACCCAAGCCTAGGGCCTAGACGTGACACGGCGAATGGGAACCCGAAGGGACCCCAAAAAAGCCTTTTAGCATATCATTCATACATCCTTGGTCACGGAAGCAAAATAAATAAATAAGAGATATAAATAAGGGAATGGGACTAAAGGAAGTCTTGATATTTATAAAGCATAGAAGATTCAAAGCTCAAAGTATAAATACATCAATTGTTCCAACAACTCCTCTAAACATGGATTGAAGCAGGGGCCAAGACACTCTCCGGGCTCACCCTCATAATGTCATATGATCAACATCAAGAAGTCTTAGAAATAGGAACAGAAAGTAGATAGTATCCCCGAACTTGAGGACTCACCAAGCTTTTCTTCGAATAATTTCACTAGCCACGTGGTGGATGATCGAGAGGTTCTCCAGTTCCTACATGATAACATCATGTAAGTATAGAGTATGCATTAGTCTATTTGAATGTACTATGTAGGATGCAATGCAACAAGACATAGGCAACATAGTCAAAATGCATAATCATAACCAATAGATAAGTATAATATCAATATGGCATGCATGACCAATGCTTGAAGTAAAACATGCTTGTAAAATATATAACTTACACATATAGATTACATATGTAGGAAGAGACCATAATCATAGACCAAATAAACTATTACATGGAATCCAGGCATGTCACCCCTTGGAAGGGATTGAGGTATCTGCCCCTCAACATGGTAGTATGGGCATGTCACCCCCTGAAAAGGTGGTCAAGGTATCTATCCCTCAACATGGTAGTACGGGCATGTCACCCCCTGACAAGGTGATTGAGGTACATACCCCTCAAGAAGGTAGTATAGGGCATGTCACCCCTCGACAAGGTGATTGAGGTGCATACCCCTCAACAAGGTAGTATGGGCTTGTCACCCCTCGACAAGGTGATTGAGGCATGTCACCCCCTCAATAAGGTGATTGGGCATTTCTCCCCCCAACAAGGTGTGGTCGACTTGTAACACCATAGACACCTTTCATAAATTCAATACATACATACAATCCCTTAATCATCATAAAGTCCCTTCACACATAAAATAGATCATCAATAACTTACGAATCCTTATCAAGACATTTTATCAAACACTTGGTGGGTGTGTAATGCCAGTTCAAAATCATGCAATTCAAGAGTAAAATAATATGAGAAATTTCAATGTAAATCAACTCACCATCACATAGTAAAACCTTCATGTAAGAGACCTTGAAATCCATCATCAAATCTCATAATAGATCATAGTTTCGTAGGTCAAAAAATGCATAGTCAATCAATATTTCATAAAACCCCAACATAGTTTATAATCATAATTCGTAACAAGAGATACCCATAGATAATACAACTTGAAAACATGCAATTTTCATAAAAAGGAAGGTTGGGCACCATGGGTGAAAGGATCCAATGATTGAAACCCACATACCTCAAACTTGGGTTTTCTTGATGTAGTCTTGAAGGAGACATGAAGCTTGAATAGAGTTCTTGAGATTCAAAATTAAGCTTGGGACACTTGAATTTGGATCAAAATAATTGGTTAAGTGTTAGAGAGGGTTTTGAGAGGGTCTTGAGTGAGATAGAGTTAAAACATAGCCAAGTATAGGTCTTTTCATGCATATGTGGGCATGGGTCTATGACCCCAAGGCCGTTGGGCCGAAAAAGATTTTTCACAGAATAATTAATACTGATCCACACCCCTGGCATATCACGGCCAGGGCGTGGATCGCCACTGGAAATCAAATTTTTTGGAAAATCATTTTTTGCTATAGGTCCTCTAAAATTGGGGTTATACTCATTTCCCACTGAATTTTCCCCTGATCACGAATATAAAGTTGGTTTTTCGTAGCACACATGAATTTTGAGATATATGAAAATTACAATTATGGGCATTTCTGAAGCATATTTTTGGGGCTTTTTTGGGCGTTTCAACTCTATGATGCCATGAAAAGCTATGAAGGAACTTATGGATTTTAGTTGATTTTTATGATACTCAAAACAGGAGTTTTACTATAATAATGGTGGGTACATTTGAATAACCTTAAATGAGTTGATTTTACTTCTCTCATTTTTCAAACTCTTAAATTGCATGATTTTAAGTACAAGTGCATATACCTACCATATGTTGACTAAATATACTTGGCAAGGATTCTTAAGTTGATGAATTATTATCGCATGAATTTCAAAACAAACATGTTATGACAAACTATGGGCTCCCAAGCATGTATTGAACTTATGAAAAGTTCTTATATTTTCAAGTAAAATTTTGAGCCCTTATGCGATATATTCTACCTTCTTGTGAGTAAATCATGTCTACATGAAGGAGTCACGCATGATAACTATTTTACCCTCATGTGCTATACTATCTAATGCTCACTAGAAGGGTTCATGTATGTTACAATCTCTACCCTCATGTGTATTGCAATGACTACTAGAAGGGGTCATGTCTATGCTATATTTTTACCCTCTAGTACAAGGTATATACCACGTGTAGGGGTAACGTATTTTGAATGAGCTACTCATGTCATGTTATCATGTTCTATAAGTTATGCAAGTTATGATTAAGCTTATGATTATTTCAAGTATTCCGTGGGACTAAACCTAGTACCGAATAAGGCTTAAGGTGGGGCCTTGACTCAAGGAGTCCTTATATATAGTCTTGATCTCTTAACTATGTGCCACCATAGGTTTATATTATTTTGCTAAATGGGCTTTTACTAGTGGATCCAACTAGGTCATGTTACCCACTATGTGGATTATGCTTGGTTTACCTTGGCAAGTAGATCACTCATTTATTTGGTGTGGAGTGAAGTTCGGGATTCCAGGTAGTAGCTCGCTTGGTTTTATATGTTAGTTAGGGTCTCCTCCCACATATGTATGATACATTATGCAAGTTTAACTATCTTCATGCATGTTTTAACTTAAGTATTGATTATACATGTCATATTGAGCTTACGCCTATTGATTATGATTATTCATGCTTATTATGGCTTATGTTCCTTGTTGCATTGCACCATGCATAGTTAGTACATTCAAGTAACAACGCCTACATTTTTCCTACATGATCTAACTATGTAGGGACCAGAGCTCCTATTCATCCTCTTCCTCTCCGTGGCTAGCCGATATCCATTGAAGACTACTATTTGTGAGTCCTCCATTTCAAGGACAACATCCCTTTTACTTTAGTGCTTTTGCTAAGACTTTTTATTTTAGACTTTTGTCTTTTCAGTGTGAGCCCGAGAGATGTCTTGGCCCTCGTTCTACTCTTATTAGAGGTGTTATTGGTTATGGAAGTTTATGTATAGAGCTTGAATCCTATTATATTTATGTAATTGTGAAGACTTCTCTTCGTCCCTTTTCCCTTTTATGCTTGTCGTATGTGAAAGGATGTGATGGAAGTCCTAAGTACCTGAATTCTAACATAACGTGAGTCATACTTACCCATTCCTTAGACTTATTTGCTATGTGGTTCACGCAAATCCTCTTCCCTATATCATCACCATAGCGTGAGTCCAAAGTCCTGCTCCCCTTAGATATTATTTGTTCTGTACTTATTCTTCTCTTATGATTCTGCTAAAACCAAGGATGTGTTATGCATGCTTAAGAGGCTTGTTTGGGGATCCCCTCAGGTTCCCATTCGCTGTCTCATGTCTAAGACCTAGGCTTGGGTCGTGATAAGCTTGGTATTAGAGCACTAGGTTTGTAAATGGTCCTCGGAAATCCAACACACTGCCTCAAGTAGAGTCTTGTTCATAGTTGTGAAGCGTGCCACAACTATGAAAGGGAGGTTATGAGGCATTTTAGGAAATGGTTCACTTCTTCATGATATATATTGTGCCTTAGATTTAAAATAAGATTTCCTTCCATAACAAGTGGTCTTTTGCTCTTATAGATCATGCCACAACCAAGGAGAATGGCTCAAATAGCTCCCACAGTCGAGGAGGGTCCGACCTATCTAACTCCTCAAGATCCATAAGAGGAAGGGGTTATGCATGCCAAATACTGGAATGTCATCTCCATGTTGAGACAATCCGTGACCAAACAATTAAACCAAGGAGCCCAAGCTCCTTACGCTCCCACCCCTACTTCAAGAGTTAGGGATTTCACAAGGATGAACCCGTCGGAGTTCTATGGCTCCAAAATGGAGGAGGACCCCCAAGAGTTCATTGATGAAATATACAAAGTGCTTGCTATTATAGGGATGAGTTCGGAGGATAAGGAAGAACTTGTGGCCTATCAACTTGAGGGTGTTGCACAAGTTTGGTTTGCTCAATGGAAACCTGAGAGGGAGAACGATGATTCCATCCCATGGGGGGAATTTAAAGCTACCTTCCTCAACTTATTCTTCCCTATTGAATTGAGAGGGGCAAAGATGATGGAGTTCATGAATCTCAAGCAAGGTTCCATGAGTGTGAGGAGTATTCCCTCAAGTTTAACAAGCTTTCTAAATGTGCTCCTCAATTGGTCGCCAACTCTAGAGCAAGGATGAAGAAGTTTGTGTCGGGGGTATCCGACTTGGTGAATAAAGAATGTCACACTGCTATGCTTGTAGGTGATATGGATTTGTCTCGTCTCATGACTTATGCTGAGCAACTTGAAGAGGAGAAGTTAAGGAAGAGAAGGAGTGGGAAGTCCAAGAGGGCCTGGTATGATGGTTGTTTTCAAGATGCTAAGGGTGGCCATTTTCAACAAGGTCATAAATTCCAAGGCCAAGGATCCTTCAATTCTCAAAACAAAAGGTTTGTTAATAATAGGGTTCCTAACCTTAAGGTTCAAGGTGGCAATGGTGGGATGACTCTTCCAAGGTGCCTAAAATGTGGGAGAAGTCATGGTGGCAAATGCTTGATGGGTTTGAATGCTTTCTTTGGGTGTGGAAGGGTAGGCCACAAGCTTGTTGATTGCCTTTACCCTTAAAACAAGGGAAATTATGTTCATCCCCAAGGACAAGGTGCTCAATTTGATCAAAGGGCACAAGGAGGACAACAAGTGAGTGCTCCACATCACAATCGGTTCTATGCCCTTCAAGGGAGGTAAGCAGTGGAGGAGGAGCGTGATGTTGTTACCAGTATGTTAAAGGTTTATGATTATGATGTGTATGCTTTATTGGATCCGAGTGCTACTCTTTCTTTCATTACTTCTTTTGTTGCTAACAAACTTCATGTGTAACCCGAGTTGTTGTGTGAACCCTTTGAGGTGTCTACCCCTGCTGGTGAGTCCATTATTGCGAGAAGGGTCTTTAGGGGTTGTCCTATGTCTATATTGCATAATGTGTTGCCTTGTGATTTTGTTGAACTTGACATAGTGGATTTTGATGTCATTCTTGGGATGGATTGGTTACATGCATATCATGCTTCCATTGATTATAAAACTCACAGGATTAAGTTCCAATTCCCTAATGAGCCCTTCTTTGAGTGGGAAGGTCATAATTCGACGGTCAAGGGTAGGTTTATGAAATGCCCCAAAATGTGCTTCGAAATGCCCATAATTGTAATTTTCATATATCTCAAAATTCGTGCATGATATCAAAAATTTGACTTTGTATTCTCGACTAGGGGGTAAAATTGAGTGGGAAATGGGTATAACATGGATCTTAGAAGATCCGTAATGAAAAATAATATTTGCTAATTTACGATTTCCAGTGGCTGTCCCCGCCCTGACCGCGACACGTCAGGGTGGTGCAACAGTGTAGTTGGTTAGGTGTGTAGGTCAGCATCGAGCTAGGGACGCGGACCAGTATAATATTTTCCTTACTTTTTTCTATTTTGGCCAAGGGCATTAGGTTCATAGCCCTATGCCCACTTAAGGTGAAATCACCCACACTTAGCCCTTTTTCAACTCTATAACTCTCAAAACCCTCTCTCTAAACCCCTCTAAGACACTATTAATTCTCTTATTCAAATCTAAGGATCTCAAGATCAACTTTGGGACACAAAGATTCATTTCAAGCTATAAGACTTCTTCAAGTTCGCCTCAGAGAATTCAAGGTTTAACGTATGTGGGTTTCATCCATTGGGTCCTTTCACCCATGGAGCCCAACCTTCTCTTTTCATGAAAATTGCATGTTTTCAAGTTGTATAACTGATGAGTATCTCTTATTATATATAAATTATGTTGGGATTTTATGAAGTATTGATTATTCATAACTATATATTTCAAGTTTATTCCATGAATTAATTATGTCTATTGAGACTATAAATTTTTTGAGCTATGAAACTATGAACTATCATGAGCTTTTGTAATGGATTTCAAGGTACCCTACATGAGGGTTTTACTACATATTGGTGGGTTGATTTGCATTAAGTTTACTCATCTTGCTTCACTCTTTAATTGCATGATTTTGAACAAGAATCATAAACCCACCAAGTGATTGATAAAATGACATGACAATAATTCTCAAGTTATTGATGATCTATTAGATGATTTACAAGTCAAGTGACTTCATGATGATTAAGGGCTTTCAAGTATGTATTGAATTCATGAAAAGTATCTATGATTTTACAAGTATCAAGTTAAGCCCTTTTTTCAGGAATGTTTACCTCTTGTGAGTCGTTCATGTTAAAGCAAGGATTCATGTATAATTATGATCTACTCTCATGTTTAAGTCTGTAGTCTCTAAACTATGTGCCACCATAGGATTATGATTATTACCCTTTCTATACTAGTGGACCCATCTAGTTCATGTTATCATGTTTGGTTTGCCTTGGCAAGTGGACCACACTTAGCCGTGGGGTGTCATGCCCGGTCACCTTAACCGAGGGGGTGTCAGGCCTCGGTTCAAGTTGTAGTTGCTTGGTCTATGTCAGTTGAGCTCACTTTCCACATATGTATGCTATATATATATATTGTGCAAGATGAATGATTTACAAGCATATTTTATTATGAGCATTGATCATGCATTCCATATTGAGATTATATATCCATTGCTTATGATTATGCATTTTGACTATATCGGCTTATGTCTTGTTGCATTGCATCCCACATACTTAGTACATTCAAATATACTAGTGCATACTCTATGCCTACATGATATTACCATGTAGGTACCGGAGCTCCTTTCGATCATCCTCCACGTGGCTAGTTTGGTATTTCGGAGATAAGCATTGGTGATTCCTCAAGTCCGAGGACACTATCTACACTACTCCTACTATTGTAAGACTTCATTATGTTGCATACTTGTTGTTATGAGGGTGAGCCTAGAAAGTGTCTTGACTCCCTCTCCATTCCAAGTTAGAGGTGTTGTTGGATATTATGATGTTATTATGCTATGAGGTTGACTCTTTTATGCTTTTATGAATATTGAGATTTTCGTTAGTCCCTCTTCCCCTTTTATTATATCTTTTGTTGTTGTTTAATTTGCTTCAGTGAACAAGGATGTGTGATTGATATACTAAGAGGCTTGTTTGCGGTCCCTTTGGGTTCCCATTCGTCGTGTCACATGTAGGCTCTAGGCTTGGGTCGTGATAGTTTATTTCTTGTCTTAAGGCCCAGAAATTGATTTCTAAGGGTTGCATTTACCATCTTACAAGGGGTTGGGATATTGGACCCACATGTTTTCCCCTTTTATGCTGGCTGTAATAGTATGATGAAGCAATAAAACGGGTTGACCCAAATTAACTAAAAAAAACTATATGTATATATATATTCATCAAAATTTAATGATGAAAGTAAAAACATCTATGATGAGTGCAGTTCTATTAAATGTTTCATGTATATGAGTGCATGTGGTAGTTCTTCGTGGGACTAGAAATGTGATCATCTCTTCCTTGTCTAGGACAAAGTGGCCACTTTTAAAGTGTTATTCATAATAAATTTAGTGATCAAAAGTTCTATCAAGATAGCAGTTCTAACTATTATGCTTTCTCAATAAATTGTTGTCATTTTTTTCCTTGTGAATGAATCATTTCTTTTTATTATTGTGTGTGGTTAATAACTGAGTAACTGAAACGAAATCGATAAATGTAGATTATATTTTGATTTTAATAATTTAAAATTTGATTGAGTTGATTTGGTGTTGATTTTTATCAATAACTGATCCAAATTGATCTGTGAACATTCCTACCCCTTACTTTCATACCCCCTTCTTAACTATTGTAACTACTAATGCAATGAGTCAAGTGCGAAAATATTTCTTTTTTTTTCAATGTTGCCTTCTTCTACCCATGCAATCTTTTACTGTCAAACTTCAAATTTCGCAGGGTTTCAAGAATGAAACGACCCCAAAAAGTGCCCAAATATGTGCCTCGAAATGCTTGAAATTTTAATTTACATATATCTCAAAATTCGTTTGCTATTTCGACAATCCGGCTTATATTCTTATTCAGGGGGTCAAAATTAGGGGAAAAGGGTCTAACCCCAATTTAAGAGCGAAGAACTAGCAATTACAAAAATTCAAGAATGCAATTTCTAGTTTATATTCCGCGACATTGGCACGACGCGCCAGTGCCTTATTTTGAGCATTTTTCTATTTTCGGGTCCAAGGCTTTGGTTCTTGGGCCCAAGGGTTTCCATACGTGTTTTTACCTATAATTAGCCTTATTTCACCCTCATATCATCCTAAACATTTTCCAATACTCACTCAAACAATTAGTCATACTTTCACTCCCCAAACTCAAGTCCCAAACCCTAATCCCAAGCTAAGGTTCTTCTTCAAGTTTCAAGTCTCCATCTCCAATCTTCACCAAGTTTATCTGTAAGCTAAGGTATGAGGGTTTGTTTCATGGGTTCCTTTCACCCATGATATCCAAGACTCCTTTTACTCAAATTGCATGATCTAAAGTTGATTTACAAATGGGTCTTGCATATTATGAAATTCACTGCACACTATGTTAAAACTATGTAAAGTTGAGACTATTTTGCTATGTTTTGAGCTATAAATCTTGGACCTATTGTAAGATTTGATGAGGAGTTTTGATGTATATTACTTGAGGGTGTTGTAAGGTATTGATTGATGATTTTACAATGGATTTTCTTGCATGATTTCATTTCTATATTTCATGGTCTTATACTAGCATTACACACCCTCTTAGTGTTTGATAAAATGTCCGGATGTGGTTTTTTGAGGAGTTGAAGGTCCAAAGAATGAGATATAATATGAATGACTATATGATGATAAAACAAGCTTATGTATATGATATACTCTATATAAAGTGTTGCATTAGACCATACCCGATCCGGGGGGATAAGAGCCCCGGTAACCATGTTGGGGGTTTGTACTCATCAACCATGTGAGGGGTTTGTACTTCGCCACCATCTTGATAAGGTGTGATTATCATGAACCATGTGAGGGGTTTATACCACACAATCGCCAAGGGGTGTGTACCTTGAATAGCTAGCTTGGTCTCTTCTACACATATAATATCATATATGAGCATGAGTTACTTAAGCATATTTTACTTAAGCGTTGATCATAAATGCCAATGTTATATTATGCCTATTGCTTAATACTATGCATTTTGATTGGGATGCCTATCTATTGTTGCATTGCATCCTACATACTTAGTACATTCAGACATACTAACAAATACTCTATGCCTACATGATATCACCATGTAGGGATCGAAGCCCAAGTTGATCATCCTCCTCCTCCACGTGGCTAGTTCGGTACTACTCAAGCTAGTTGGTGAGTCCTCCACTTCG
>JAPFFP010042787.1:0-13793 GCA_026153255.1 Solanum medicagineum
ACCCCATCATGGGTAACTTGTAAATCATATCAAAACTTCACAATAGTTCATAGATTTCATAGCTTGAATCATGTATAATCTCGATAGACAAAGATTTACTCATAGTATAAGCTCAAAATAGATATTCATGCATAATCAACAATATTTTACAAAATTCCAACATATTTCATGCTCATATTTTATAATAACAGATACCCCCAAAAAATACAACTTAAAATCATGCAATTTTCATAAAATAGGAAGGTTGGGCTTCATGGGTGAAAGGAACCTATGAATGAAACCACATACCTTAAACTTGGGTTTTCATGATGTAAACTTGTAGGAGACTTGAAGCTTGAATGGAGTTCTTAAGATCCGGAATTAAGATTGAGACACTTGGATTTGGATGGGAATATTGATAAAATGGTTGAGAGGTTTTAGAGAGGGTTTTTGAGTGATATGGAGTTGAAAAATAGCTAAGTATGGGATATTTCACATTTAAATGGGCATGGGGCAATGACCCAAATACCCTAAGGCCGAAACATAAAATCAAGGAAGTGCTAACACTGCTCTGTGACGGGTCCGTGTCGCGGAGCCATCGCAAACCCCTACTGTTTACGAAAAAATTGGCGAAAATCATTTTTTATCACGAGTCTTCAAAAGTCTGAGATATACCCATTCCCCACTTAGTTTTGTCCCCTAATCAAGAATATGAAGTCGAATTTTTTATATCATGCATGGATTTTGAGATATATAGAAATTATGATTATGGGCATTTCTGAAGCACATTTTTGGGGGATTTCATTTGACTATCTTCATGCACGTTTTGACTTAAGCATTGATTATACATGTCATATTGAGCTTATATCCATTGATTATGATTATGCATCTTAATTATTATGGCTTATAATCCTTGTTGCATTGCACCCCATATAGTACATTACAAGTACTAATGCATACTTTTTGCTTCCATGATTTAACCATGTAGGAACTGGAGCTCCTTTCCATCCTTCTACTCCACGCAGTTAATCAGTTTGGTGGAGATTCGCTATTGCCGAGTCCTCCACATTCGGGGAAAACATCCATTTACTTTCGAGCTTTTATTTGGACTATTCTATTTTTGGATACTACCTTTGAGGGTGAGCCGGGCAGATGTCTTGGCCCCCGCTCCATTTGTAGTTACAGGTGTTGTTGGATACATGAGTTGTATGTCATGAGCATGACTTTTATTATGTCTATGTATTGTTGGAGCTTTCCCTTAGATCCACAACCCTTTTGTGGTGAATGTTTGCTATGTTGCAAGGTGAAGTCCCAAGTCCCTAAATGTCTTCATAGCGTGAGTCATACTTACCCGCCCCTTAGAATTATTTGCTATGTGATTCATCTTTATTCTCTTCCCTACAACATCCCCATAGCGTGAGTCCAAAGCCCCACTTCCCTTAGAAAACATGTGCTACGTACCTATTTATCTTTTATTACTTCCGCAAAACAAAGGATATGCTATGCATGCTTAAGAGGCTTGTTTGGGGATCCCTTCGAGTTTCCATTTGCCATGTCACATCTAGGCCCTAGGCTTAGGTCATGACAGTTAAGCTTTTAGGGCCATAGTACCTGAAACATAAACATATATGCACCCTTATTAGCCCCAACAAATCAAAATTGTGATGCAAAAAATTATATGAGTTGAGTTGCAGAAGGGTTTTACAAAAGCACCTTTAGGGGCTATAGTGGATACTATGAGCCATAAAGAGCCTTCGTAAACCAGTGGTTCATGTTATCTTTGTTACTGGAAAAGCTTACTTGTAAAGTAGTTTACGAATCATAGTGATTTCCAGTGAGTGAACAATTCCAGGCAGGGATCTACGAGCTGTAAAGTGATCCACGACTCTTAAAAGGTCTGGTACTATGGATACTCAGAAATATTCTGGAATTTTGCATGAGGGGCAGTTACGATTCGTCGATTACCCAACGGGTTGTAAAAGCAACTGTGAACCAGAAAACTCAGTCACCTGAGTTTCCAAGTCCACCACACAGACCCTGAAAGACTTCTTCAATGAATATATTATGAGCATCAAAGTAAAAACACATGCACCCACATAATTTCAATACTACAACCCTTACCCCCAACATGTTCTACATAAATACACCCAATCGAAAGGGATTAAGCATAGTTTATTATATTAATTTGACAACCAATGATTGATTTCAACAAGATAATGCACCTATATACTTACACACCAATTCACAAAAATAATCATTTAATTACATATGGTGAGTGACTCAATTAGCACCAACAACTTATACAAAATACTCAGACAAGGACAAAGAGCCCAATTCTGGACTTAATCAACAATTCAAATATGGGCAACCTAATATCAACTAACACAATTTAAATTCAAACATTGAACTTTTTGTTTAAACACCAGATCCCGATGCAATTTCAAATCAATCATTCAAACAAGGAAAATTAAGGGTTTAAATTAAACCAAAAACTTACCAAAGATTGAGATTAAATCGAAGAGGATGAAGGATGTTAGTAGTCATAAAACCCTAGGTTGGCGAAATTCATGCAAAAAAAAGAGTACATGATGGCCGGTGGTGATCGAAAAAACTAGGGGTGGGGTTCGGTTGGGTTAGTTTAGTAATCTTAGTTCAGAATGATTTGACCCCTCTATTCATATATTGATTGGGGTCAACAAAAAGTTATTGGGCCTGGTCTCTAAGAAACCTCAATTGATGGTTTTACGGCTCAAAAATCATGGTCTCATCGAACGTCTATATCCTAGTTTTCAAGACTAGGTTTCATGGACCATTCCATGAGTCGTAAATTATTTTACGGCTTGTAGAGTTGGTCCTAGAACCCTCAATGCTTAGCAAACTTTTCAAATATTCCCTAGGGTTCATTTCATGACTTGTAGTTTGTTCTACGAATCGTGAAGTTGGCTCATGGACTGGACTGCATACTTTTTTGCTTACTAGAATTATCTATGAGGTGCAGTACAAGTCGTAAAGTGTTTTACGACCCATAAAGCCAATCATAGAGACTCAACTTGATGTTTTTCTCAGCCCAACTGGCTGACTTAGTCCTGTACCTACATACTCTTCTTAAAACACACTGTTATCCTGTATGCAACCAGCCCAGTGTCCAAAATTACAACCAAAATACAAGAAAATGAATTGTAATTTCATTTTCTTGTATTTTCATTGTAATTTTGGACACTGGGCTGGTTGCATACAGGATAACAGTGTGTTTTAAGAAGAGTATGCAGGTACAGGACTAAGTCAGCCAGTTGGGCTGAGAAAAACATCAAGTTGAGTCTCTATGATTGTTGGGTTGCCACCTAAGTATCATCTGATTTATTATTACAGCACGACTTGGACAAATTGGCTACTCAAAATTTGTTGATTTCCCGGACTTCAATCTTCAACTCATCTGGATGCTTCATGGACTGACAGATATTGAAGACGACTAAACTTGAGTTGACCAGCTTTCATATCCACTAAGGCTCATCCAATAACTAGGAATGGACCCAAGATGATTGGACATTGAAGTCAACCTTGCAATTAGGATCACAAAGTTTGTAAAGAATATAAACTTCTCAACTTTTACCAACACATCATATAATATCCCCACAGGCTTCTTCATCATGTGATCTACCATCAACAATTACATGCTGCATGGCGTAGGGAAACACAATCCAAGCTTTTTGTAGACTGCAGGGAGCATCAGATTAATGCTGGCACCTAGATAACATAGTGTCCTTGTGAACTCCACATCTCCTATGGTACAGGGTATGGTGAAAGCACCCTGATCTTCTCTCTTCTGCACCAAGGACCTCATAGCGATAGCACTACAATGTTAGAGCTCTTGGGAGAGCTCCTGACTCATAGTCCACTTTTTTGTGACCAAGTCCTTCATGTACTTTGCGTACCCTGACATCTTCTCCAATACTTGATGAGAGGAATGTTGATGGATACATGTTTTAGCATAGAGAGAAAGTGCTTGAATTTGCCTTCCTCCTCCCTCTTTTTGATCCTCTGAGGGAAGGGAGGAGGAGGCCTAGG
The DNA here is from genome assembly GCA_026153255.1 of Solanum medicagineum. Classification (NCBI taxonomy): domain Eukaryota; kingdom Viridiplantae; phylum Streptophyta; class Magnoliopsida; order Solanales; family Solanaceae; genus Solanum; species Solanum medicagineum. The sequence continues at coordinate 4,045 of JAPFFP010042787.1, forward strand.
AATGTGCTTCAACTTCTATGGTGCATCAGTAGCTTCAATCACCCCATCCTTTTCTGCAACTGTCTCCTCCCGAACATCTTCTGCATCAACCGGCATAAGAGGATCAATGGTGCTCTTGCCACCCTGAGTGGTAACCATCATACACTACCCTTTATTTCTAGGATTTTGCACTGTATTGCTCAGCAGTGTACCCCTCTTACACTGATTGAGTTGAGTCATGACTTGGTCGAACTGTTGTTCCAGCTGTTTATTAACCACAGAGTGAGACTCTATTTTCTGATTCATACTAAAAATCTTAGATTTCATGCCCATTAAAGTCTCATCCTGCGTCTCAGCTTTCTTCAATAGGCAATCAAACATCTCCTCAACTATGGAATTGCTTGCAACTGTATCATGGTTGTTGGTGGCACATAAGGACCATTTCTAAAGCCTTCATTATGACACCAATCTATATCTGGACCCTTGTTCCTATCATAATAACCTCTGAGACTATCCCTGTAAGCTTCATCTTTACAAACATTATGACCTTGGATTCCTTGACCCCAACATTCCTGATTGGACCCTTGGGAGTTGGTCCAGAAACACCCCATATGATCAGCAACAAAACATGTATCCTCATCATAGTATGGCTCCTCGTACATGGGTGCACTTGGAGTATGATGAACCACTGCATTTACTCTCTCTTGGTTCTCCTCATTATCACCTACATACCTATGCTAATATGAGAAAGTTATTGCATGATTTCTTCATTAACTCTGGCTTGTTATGGACCCACACTGATAACAGATGAACTCTTTATGGAAGCTCTATCCCGTTTTCTCCATGCACGATTTATCTTGACCACTCTTTCCATTCGCTTCGCAATCCTTGCAAATGATTGATCAAGAAACATGCCCCCCATGATAGTGTTAGGGTAGGCCTGACTATTCTTATCAAGGGAATGGTTAAAGATCTACACCAAGGCATCATAAACTATTTTGTGGTCAGGGACGCTCCTTAGACATTTGGTAAACTGCTCCTAAATGGGGTGTACTAAATCACCAGAAAGTTGCTCAAAGTTGTTGATCTAGTCCTTCAACCTGAGCTTCTTCGATCTAGGGAAGTACCTCTCCAAAAAGGTAATCTACAAGTCTGGCCAACTAGTGATTGAACTCTGTGGGAGCTCAGATAGCCATAATGTAGCATTGCCCGTAAGAGATAATGGGAAGATGCGAAGCCCCACAACATCCATAGATTGATTCTGTGTTTCCGTCACACTCGTACAGACAAATGCCACATTATGTAGATGGGTATGAGGATCCTTCGATGGTAAGACCGCAAATAGCCCACGGTTGTGCAGTATCTAAAGTAATCCACTCGAGACTATGAACTTTGGAGTCTGGCGGTAATGGTGGAAACACAATAGCTCTAGTCACCTCCATAGCCATATGATTCAACCTACATTGATTCCACTAGAAAGTATTGGCGTTACAATCCTGAGGCTGAATGTACTCCAAAGGAGGTGGGTTCTCATTCTTAGCATCCTCATTATTATTCCTGTTCAAAGTTGCATTGGTCGTTTATTGGCATTGTCTTGTAGCATCCTTCTTAGCATTTTGTGAATCTCTAGATAAAACAGAGTTAAGGGAGTGCCTTGGCTCGAGTGTTAGGCATACACTACACCTACACCCTGAAAAAGAACAAAAACAACAAACAAGAGTAAAATATGGGAACTAAGGATTAACACTTGAATTATAATGAGTTCACTAAGTCTAGCCGCATTCGCCAGTAACGGCGTCAAAATCTTGATGTCGCCCAAGTTACATGGAGGATAAAGCGGTTGCTGTTAAGATATAGCACCTAATCATGGTTAGGGTTGATCCCACAGGGAATATGTAGACTCAAGAAAATTCACCATTCTGCAATTCGATTAATTAACCAACTTACTTCCCCGGGGGAGGGGGGTAGGGGGGTTTGAAATAATCAATAGAAAATAAAATTAAGTATTACAAGAGAGAAGTCAAAAATTAAGAGTAACTAGGGTATTATGTTCCCCATAATTCCCCAACTCAGTATCACCGGATAACCTAATTCTTTTCTAGTGTATAACATGCAGGACAATAATTTAAGTTCACCAAGCCCTTTGGTCAAAGGTGGGATATGAATTTCAATATGCGACTTGGCCCATCTCCATAGTGTGCATTACTAACCATTAGATATTAGTTCTAGTACAACCTCTCCTTGGCCCAGTTCGGCTGATTAGATGAAAACACATCAATCAAATTTTATTAATTAATCTCTTCTCCTATTCATTACTACCTTGGTCCAGTCAGTAATACTAGGCGGGTTCTAATGTTGGCCACCACTAGAAAACATGTAAAACAAAGAAAGAGTTAATACATGTATGTAGACCTTCCAAGAATTATGATTTATCTTATTTTAATTCGTTAGTTCTTCATGGTTCCCACAACATTAGTTGTGAATTTATTTACTCATGCTATGCGTAGATGCATAAATTATGAATTGAGAAGACATAATTAAACACTTACACAATAGATTTAAGAACAAGCAATCCAATGTCAATAAGAATCACAAGCTTTAAGATTAAATTCAACCACAAGTGTTCTCAAAGACTCTCTTGCAATTTTCTCTCTCAAAATATTGGGTTCTCTAAGTACTAGGCAAAAATTATGAAAATTACCTAAAAAACCTATTTATAATAATTAAATTAAATTCCTAAACAATATAGGAGAACTGGTCGGCACGTCGTATAAAAGGTACTTTACGGCCCGTAATTGGGGTCTCGTACTCAGCTGATGAAAGTTTGGACTTCAACTCTACGACACCCCTCTATGACTCGTAAAGTGGTTTATGACCCTTAAAGGGGGTTTCATCTGATGATAATCCTACAAGTCCACTTCTCTAATCCTTAGGGCATGAATCCTCTTCTACGACACGTAAACTCCTCCACGACTCATCTGCATGTTCATAGAATGAACTTCAAAAAATAGCCCCTCACTGGAAATCATCATGAAACCTCCATACGGCCTGTAGAATGCTTCATGTTTTCCCCAAAATCATGGACAACTTGTAATCCTGCAAACATTAAAACAAAAACACATAAAATCCACTAACGTCGCATTGAAAACACACAAAATTCCAAGTTTTAAGTATCAAAAGTATTGTATTTTGGTAGCACATCACTTGTCATCATAGGAAAAATGAGTTATTTTGAGGCACCACACCCAAGATATCTAAAGATCTCAAGCATTCACAGGTAATAAATAGAAGCATTCTGCTAAAGATCATGGGGGATACGGTTTATAGGCCATCCTTCGCAATGAATAAATAATGATATAGGATACCCAGAAAACACATTTGTCCATAAGCACACCACTAATACATATGCACGGAACTGGTAAGGTCAGTTTCCAATCAAGTAGAAAGAACATCTGAAATAGACAACACAAAGAGTAAACTCCTTAGAAGGGTCATAAATATATTGTCTAGAAATAAAAGTACATAAAGAGTGGAAAGTAGGTCCAGTCCCAAGCTAAGGACTTACCACAACAAAAGCTATTCTCGAACGCCAACTACTAGCCATGATTTGGAGGAGTACTTGTCCCAACATGTTTAAATCATACAGGAAAATATGTGTTAGTATGTTGGAATATACTAAACATGTTAGATGTATTGCACGGATGAAACTGTAATGTCATTGGGATAAAAACATAACGTCTAGTATACATAAGGTTAATGAGTCATGCAATAGGCTTAAACATGCACATGGAATGTGGCTTAGTTTAATATGAAGTAATGCAAATTAAACAAAATCAATATATATAATAGGATCATGTAAACTTGTGGTAATGGACCATATTCGACAGTAAAATCATGTGAGCTACTATATGAAATCCAATGAACTCCTTCCATTGGGAAAAGGCTAATTCACCCCTTTTTAGGAAAAGGGGAATATACTTTCCAAGATAGATATCCAAAACTTAGTAACTTTGTAATTGCATCTTTCGTAACTTTATGGCCCATGTGGATCCACTAGCCTAGCCTATAAGGCTCCTATGGTGGCACAAAGTTAGGGACATTGAGATTTAGATTCAAGAGATCATGCCTCAACTAACAGGATGAGCCCTAATATCTAGTCCTCTTGATGCTAAGTCATCCCATGGAAATCTTTTTAAAACATTCTCTTATAGTCATAAGTAGCAATCATAGAAGTAGCTCGAACTTAAGAATTATTTTTAAACATCTTTAGGGAAATAATCATCATACATATATCTTTGGTAAACTTTAACTTTGAAGCTCTTCATAAATACACTAATCATAATCAAAAGTCATAGTAAACCATCATTCAAATAAGGTGGGCTTAATTGATGCATAGAACAATCATAAAGCACATAAAACTTAAAAATTTCTTTAGAAAGGAACATTGACATCACCCAACTTTAACCATATCAAATCGCATCTTAGAATCAACATCACATTTCAAACCATATGTGCGTTTACTTAGAAAAACAGTCATTGAACTTCATGAGTATCACATAATAGCATAGGAACCATAAAATCATTATAAGCATGCATTAGAATGTAGGAACTTAAAGCAAAGGTAAAATTCATAGTAGGGAACACTATGGGTGAAAGGATATTAATAAATCAACTTAAATACCTAAGAATTTAGAGAAAATCAAAACTGAAGCCTTGAGGAAGGAACTTGGGAAACCTTAGCCTTGTCCTTACCTATCCTTAAGAGCTCTTTCTCCTTAGAGAAATTTAAAGAGTGTAGAATGAAAATAATTAGGGCTTTTAGGCTAGTATAGGTTCCTTTCCCATCCAAAAAACAACATGGTTTTGAAATAGAATTAGTGAGAATGACCGAGTAACCCCTCATTAAAACTGTCGGAAGCTATCTATAAGACCCCGGCTACGGGCCGTAGATTGGCACACAAGCAATAAGTCCTTTCGTGTGAGGGCTCACGTAAAAATCCAGAAATTGGACTTTTGCTGAATTTAAAACCAGGAATAATAGGACAAGTTGTAAAACTGCTTATGGGTTGTGGTTGGACTCGTGGAGCCCTTCCACACTTAGCCAAATTTTCACCTTGTTTTTTATCCACTTCTAGGAGACACTATATGAGTTGTATCCCATTCTACGAGCCATCTAATAAGTCGTAAATCACCTTTCTTGAAAAATCCAATTTTTCCTTCATGATGGGATACCACTCATGTACCTATCCATGAACCATAAAATATATTATGAACCTTAACATGGTATGTAGCATAACCCACACTTGGAAATTTTCCCTTTTATAAAGTTTTATGTTTCAGGGTCGTATCTACGAGTCGTAGAACAACTCATGAGCTGTAAACTATCTCATGAACTAGGTTCTTATTCATTTTTCAGGCCAACTATTTTGCACTCAGGGGTCCTAAACTTGGGGTCATTACAATATCTCACCCTTGGGAACATTCATCTCTGAATGTAGATAAAGGCAAGCTTTAAAGATTAAACTAGCGGCTAGTAACCCAGTATGCATGTAAAAATGCAATTCAAACATCATTTCTCAAAAATTCAAATTTCATACTTCAAAACATGTCTCAAAATAGTCCACAAACATCAATATAAATACATACATCATGAGAAGCTAAAATGTATCGAACTTGAGGTTTTGGAAGAATTTTCTTAGTATTTAGGCTTGAGTGGAGAGGAATAGATGTGGAAAACATTTCATTATATCTGCTTACGCTTCCCATGTAGCACCCTCAACTCGTTAGTTCCTCTAGAGTACCTTGATTGATGCAACTTCCATATTTCTTAGCATCTTCACCTGTTGGTGTAGGATTTCAATTGGTACCTCTTCATAACTCAATCCCTCTTTAATGTTCACATCATGCAAAGGAACCATGAAAATTGGGTCACCCATGAATTTCCTCAACATCGATATATTGAAGATCGGATGAATCAAGTTTAACTTGCTGGGTAGATCCAACTCATATGCTATTGCCCCCACTCTCCTAACCACTATGTAAGGTCCCACATATCTAAGAGTCACTATCCTTTATTAACAAACCAAATAACACCTTTCGTTGGAGATACCTTCAAATAGACCCAGTCACTAACATAGAAATCAAGTTCCCTGCCTCTTACATCCAAGTAGGACTTTTGTTGACTTTGGACTGCTTGGAATTTCTCCCTTATGGTTTTAATTTTCTCCATATCATTCATCACCAAGTCGGGTCCTAGTAATGCCACCTTGTCGACTTCAAACTACCATATGGATGATCTACATCATCTACTGTACATCACTTTGAACAGTGTCATCCTAATACTTGTGTGAAAGTTATGGTTGTAGGAAAACTCTATAAGAGGCAAATGTTCATCCTAACTTCCTTTGAATTCCAATGTGCAAGCCCTCAACATATCTTCCAAAGTCTGAATAATCCTTTTGGCTTGCCCATCTGTTTGGGGATGGAAAGTTGTACTCAACTTCACCCTAGTGCCAAGTCCTCTTTGGAAGGACTTCCAAAAGTGAGAAGTGAATTGAACTTCATGATCAGATATGATGGACAATGGGATTCTATGCAACCTTACCAACTCTCAGATTTACAAGTGCACATAGTCCTCACACTGAGTGTAGTCTTGACTGTTAGAAAATGAGCGAAATTTGTCATGTGGTCAACTATCACCCATTTGGAGTCAAAGAATTTTTTGGTCTTTGGAAACCCAACTACAAAGTCCATATTGACCTCTTACCACTTCTAAGTGGGAACATCAATGTCTTGAGCTAGGCCACTTAGCCTTTGGTGTTAAGCTTTTACCTGCAGGCAATTGGCGTATTTGGACACAAATTGAGCAATATCCTTCTTCATCCCATTCCACCAATAAGTCTCCCTCAAGTCTCTATACATTTTGGTAGTGCCAAGAAAATGGAATATAAAGTGTTTTGTGTCTCTTGTATGATGAACCTCTTTAACGCGTCATCATTGGGTACACAGAAAACTCCCTTGATATCAGAGTGCACCATCTCCCCCTTGTAATAAGAACCCTAACTTTCGATCATTCACCAAAGTTTTAAACTCAAGCAGAGTGGAATCAAGATCTTGCATGGCCTTAACCTCACCGAGAAAAGAAGATGCTAACCCATGAAAAACTATTGCGTCACCATTTCTAGACTCAGTCAATCTCACTCTCAATCTTGCCAACCTATGAACATTTCTAGCCAACTCCCTTTTTCAATCCTCTTCTATATGGGAAACACTACCCATAGAGATCCTACTAAGGGCGTCATCTACTACATTGGCTTTTCCAAGGTGGTATTTCACAATCATATCATCATCCTATAGTACGCCCAACCACCTCCATTGCCTCAAGTTGAGATCCTTCTAGGTAAACACATGTTGGAGACTCTTGTGGTCAGTGAAAATATCCGCATGGACTCCATATAAGTAATGTCGTCAAATCCTTAAGGCATATACCACCACCGTGACCTCAAGATCATGATTCGGACAATTCTTCTCATGCATTTTCCATTGTCTTGAAACATAGGCAATCACTTTATTATCTTGCATTAACACGCAACCGAAACCAATCCTTGGTGCATCATAATCTATAATGAACCCATCATTCCCTTCAAGAAATATCAATATGGGGCTGAAGTCAACCAATCCTTTGAGGTTTGAAAACTCATCTCTCATTCATCTATCCACCCAAACATAACCTTATAATAAGTTAGCTTGATGAGTGGAGATGAAATTATAGAGAATTCTTGCACGAACCATCTGTAATAATCGGTTAGACCCAAGAAACTCTGTATTTCAGTGGGAATCAATGGCCTTGGTTAGTTTCTTACTGCTTCTGTCTTTTTAGGATCTACTTTCAGGCCGTCTCTAGATACCATGTGCCTAAGGAAGGCAAGCGCATCTAGCCAAAACTTGCACTTGTCAAACATTTCATAGAGCTCTTATTCCATCAAGGTATGTTGTACTACCCTCAAGTGCTCTATGTGCTCTTTCATATCTTGGAAATAGATAAGAATGTCATCAATAAACAGTATAATGAATATGTCAAGGTAAAGCTTGAACACCCTTTTCATGAGGTCCATAATATTATCGGTGCATTAGTAAGACCAAAGGACATCACAATAAATTAAAAATGACCTTAACTAGTCCAGAAAGTCCTCTTAGGGATATCACTTTCTCTTACCCTCAATTGGTGATAACCAAATCTCAAGTCAATCATGGAGAAATGAGTAGCCTCTAGCAGTTGATAAAATAAATCATCTATCCTTGAGGGATAATACTTATTTATCCCTTATTGAGCTGTTAGTAATCAATGCATATACGAAGTAATCCATCCTTCTTCTTTACAAATAACATTGGGGCACCGCATGGAAACAAACTTGGTCTGGTGAAACCCTTCTCCAACAAATCTTTAAGTTTCTCCTTCAATTCTTTCAATTTTGTGAGACTCGTTCTATAAAGAGGGATTGACATAGGATGGGTATCGAGCAAAAGATCTATAGCAAAGTCTTTCACCCTCTTAGGAGGATACTTGATGACTCATCTAGGAAGACTTCGGGAACTCACTTACAATAGGAACTAACACAAGAGATGGAACTTTAGAAGAGACAACTTTGACCCTCACCAAGTGGTAGATACACCCCCCTCGGAAATCATCTTGCATGCCTTAACAAAAGAAATGAATCGACCCCCACATGAAAAGTTACTACCCTTCCATTCAAGAACTGGCTCATTAGGGAATTCGAATTTAACCTTATGGGCTCTACAATTAATGGAGGCATAGGAAGCATGCATCAATCCATTATGAAAATTACATCGAAGCCTACCATAGAGAGCTCAACTAAATCACATGGAATCACTTTATGAAGAATAGAAATTGATAACTCCTATAGACTCGTTGGGCTATGATTGACTCACCAACGGGGTTACTCACCTCATATGGTTCATGGAGGAATTTGGAACATGCATGAAACTTATATGCAAAAAATGAGGTTTCAAAAGATAAGTTTGCTCCCAAATCTAAAAGTGCATATGCATCTAAATGATAAATTCATAACGTACTGGTGACCAAATCTAGGGTTTTCTCAACCTCTTGACGACAATGAAGGGTATAAAGCCTATTGGCCCTCGGGGCACCTTGTGCTTGACCCTTTTGGTCCTAGGGTCTTTTGCCTCCACTTCTATAGTCCTTGGCATGGTGGCCAGGCTTTCCATAAGTTTGGCATCGAACCAATCTAAGCATCCCCCCTTATGGGGTCTTCCACACTTGAAGCAATTAGGACTTTGAGGCTTTGGGAAAACCCTTTTGTCCTTCCTGGTAGGAGGAGTGTTTGTGGATCCTTGCCTTGGGCCACCTTTAGATTTGTAGCCACAACTCCTTTGGGGAGAATAGTTCCCACCATCCACATTAGCCCGCTTGGATTCCTTTGCCCTTTCTCAAAGCTTCTCCTCTTTAATTTGTTCGGCATAAGTCATAAGGCGAGAAATATCTATCTCCTTGATACATTCTCGTCTTGTAGCCTTTGGAGACCAACTCGGAGACACCTGAAATGAATGTTCTCATGCGAGCCCTAGAATCTACGACCATGAATGGGGCATATTAGGATAATTTGGTGAATGTGAGAGCATATTTCCTCACACTCATGCTCCCTTGCTTCAAATTGATGAATTCTTGGACCTTCGCATCCCAAAGCTCATTAGGAAACAATGAGTCCTGGAAGCCCACTACTCATACCAAA
>JAPFFP010042788.1:0-13793 GCA_026153255.1 Solanum medicagineum
ACCCATTGTTTATTTGTGATGAGGGGTCATGGTTTTTCTTTTCATCTCCCCTTTTATAAATTATGAGATTGTTGAGTTGATCGTTTAATTAGTTATTTAATCTTTTATCATGCAAAATATATATATATATATATATATATATATATATATATATATATAAAATTTATATAGTTTTTCAAGTTACAAATCTAATATCGTATCATATATGTTGAATTTTATACATAACAAGAAAATGCTATTACTACTCATTCAGAATTTAATACATAAATAACTTAACCCCAAAAGTCCTAACGTATAACTCATTCAAATACTCTCTTTGTCCCATTTTTATTGAATTTGTCAATAATGTACACATATTAAGAAAAATATTTAAAGACAATTTATATCATACTTTCCATTGTTGTCATTTATAAAATCATAAATATGTAGTGTAATTTATGTCTTAGAAAATAGTATAAAAGTTCAATAAATGAAAAGATAAAGATAAAAAAAATGTCAAATATTTTAAACTTTAAAAAAAGTCTCAAAAACGGAAATAATATGAAACGGGGGAGTAATAAGTCATGTTTTTGGGGATGGTAGCAAGTACCAACATGAAATTTTTTGCAATAGACAATAATGTTGATCCCGAGATGTATGTAAGAGAGCGGATACGGAGTTAATGTTTTCAATTTATTGCTTCCAATAGCAATAACTAAATTATCACCTTTTCCTCACTACCACCACTAGTTCACCCATATTTATTTAATTATTAAGAAAAAAAAAGTATGAGTTATGAAGTCAAAAACTAAAATCAGATCTTATTAATGCTTTAATATTTGAATTTTATTTTTCTAAAGAAAAAAGAAGTAAAGAATTGTTATAAAAAGGGGAAAGTACCTGGATGTTGCTTAGCTTGGAGGTCACCAAGAAACTATACACCCGAGTGTGCATGTTTGCTACTTTCAGAATGCTTTATCTTTATATTATTAATCAATCAATAAATTAAACAAAAATACCCCGTTCATGTATTTTTGCTTGATCATGTATTACTTTATATACTTTACTTTTATTTATTACTTTTATAATATTACGAGAAAAAATATTTTTTTACATCTTAATATTGATTATGAATTTCTTATATTAGTTGTCAAAATTTGAAATTAAACATCAATTAGTATAGGTAAATAAATAACAACATATTTAATATAACTATTGCTACGATAAAATACTCATATTAATTACTTCTATAGTTTTTTTTTAAAAAGATATGTAAAATTCAAACTGAACAAATAAAAATACGCAACAAGTAATGTGTAAATTTTTCTCTTTTATTAGACCATCTCCAACCCAACATCAAATTTGTTGTGTGAATAGTATTACACCAAATTTGGTGTAACAGTAATCACATCAATTCACTCTTTGAATATTTTAATATTATTTTATTACAAATTTTTTTATTAAGTTAAGGGTATGTTTTAGTTACACATTTAATTATTTTCATGTAATATTTTTGTAATATTAATTTTAGATTTATAAGTTAATTTTTATAAATTATTGTCCTATACATGACTTTTTTAAGATTAAATTTATGTTAAGTCTACTGTAGATATTTAATGGATGAATGTGATTTTAGCGCATCAATTCAAGATGCATTGGAAGGTCAAACTCTGATGGTAAAAATAGCAATAGATGAAAATTATCGATTTCAACAATTTATAGCTCAACAAAAAAAATTAAGGACAGAGAAATCTGTTTTTGAATGACGTAATCATTAGTAGTATTTATGAGAGCAACGAAGTGATCTTGAGAGTTGAATATTTATGTACAATTTAGAATAAAATTTCTAATCGTTTAATATTTGTCTAATTATATTTCGTTAGTGATTTCACTTTTGTTTATATTATCCATTATAATGTATAATATGTAATATTGTTAGAAATTTGTATTATTTAAAAAATTATAATATAAAATTATTTTATATTAAGCAACTATAAAAGCAAAGATATAAAGATTATATATAGTGAATGTTTTAGAAAGAATTTTGTTTTATGAAATAAGAAAATATAAATGAAAATAAGAAATAAGAACTAATAATATAATAATAAAAAAAAGAGGAAAATATTTTTTTTAGTGTAAAATTTAATGCAATGGATTGGAATTGATTTACGCTAAAATAGTGCAGCATTTTTTTAGTGTAAAATTTAGGGATCGTTTGGTAGAGTGTATAAAAATGACGCTAAGTAGAGTATATTAATAATGTATGTATTAGTACATTAATCATATATAGAATATTTTTATCATTGTCTGGTTTGATGCATTATATACCCTCCATAATTAAGATGGAAAAGATGTGAAAAAGTTTTAAGGGACAATTATGTCTTTAACCACGCTAATGCACGCAAAGCAATACCTTAATAATACTTAAAATTTTATAATATTAGTAATAAATACCTTAATACGTAATAGAGTGCTATATATAATATAAAAAATATACCAAATAAGATATTCCTAATATAAAAAGTTAATGCATATACATTATTTTTTTTAATACACTATTCCAGACTACCCTTTGGTATTTTTGGGCCGGAGATGCCCTTAGAAGAAGATATATTGGAGCGTAGTAAGGCACGTGAGAGAGGTGAAGAGTGTGTCAGCTGAGCATGTGACTCAACTTTGGTTCATATCCAATGCCATAACTGACGGTGGTCAATGCCACGTGGCATATAATTAAATTTCTTTTTCCTTTTTCTTTTGACCTTTTCCCTTTCTTGATTTTCTACTTAGCTTAAGCATCCAGCAACGTGAGAGCACGTGACACTCTTCACCGCACTTGGGCTCCTCTTTCACACAAGTCACGTGATCCAGACTCTCCCCTTACTTTATTACACTATCAATTTATCATATTATACCCTCCCATTCTAATTTAGTTAGTTTTTCATGTTATTAATGCAGCTCTAATCACCTGACCCTAGTTTTATCTTCCAAAAAAAAATAAAATTATTGATAAATATGAAATATTGAATTGGATGTATAATAGCTTGTTAATATTTAGAAAAGACAAATGTAAAACTAGCTAAATTCTAAAAGATAAATTTAAAATTAGTTTTTACGTTCGAAAATATCCTTGTATAATTAAAATTTTACTCTCTCCTCTTGAATCAACATTCATTTGACAATTATTTTCAACTACATGCTTAATATTTAAGAGTTATAAATGATATTTTAAGAGGAAAAATTAATTTAGAGTAACTTAATAAACTATATCTGTATTTTGTTTTGTTAGTATACCTTTTCTTAGAATAAGCAGTCGTATACATGTCGCATATCTTTTTATATATAATATTATGGTAAAGGGGATATGCATTATAATATATGTATATTGCTAACATCGTGTGAGACCATTATGGTTACTGAGTTATCTCCATGGAATCTTTCTTATTTGAACAATTGGACAAACTGCAAACTATGAGTTTCTAAAGTTTTCTTAGATTTGAAGTTGCCTATTTGATCCATTTTGATGTCCAATTTGAAAAGGAACATATCAAAAGTTGAATCACTATTTTCATATTATACGAAGGAATTGATGTATTTATTGATTGAAATTTTTGCTATAGTTGTTATTAAATTGGTTTAATTTAGAAGTGGACCAATCAAACCACTTATCAGCTACAATGATTTCTTCCTATCTTTTGAATGAATCAATTAGCAAGGGTAGTGTTGGGCCTGGTTTAATGAAAAATACTAGGAAAAATTACATAACCACGCAATCTATTTTATCATAATTTCTAATAATCACTATTGTTTGAAAAAATTATATAAATTTCTTATTTTTATCCTCTCTTCATCTTTCAGATACATACTCTATACTTGCACACTTCCATTTAATTTATCCTAAATTTACTTCTAATTTTAAGTAATCTAATCAATATCATCCTAAATCCGCTATTTTTTTTAGTTGTCTAATAAAATCGTTTCTCAATTAATTTCAAATTTAAATTTTATCATTATTTTAAAATCAAACTAAAAGAAAAAGAACTGAAACGTTTCCATTCTCCTCCAAACTCAATTTCTTCCCTTTTTTTTCCTTCTTCTTCGTCAAACCATTCTTCTATGTCCTGTCTGTCACTGATACAGATGAATTCTTCCATTTTAATTCCTACTATCTTTTTGGATATTTCATGCTAAATACTTAACTTGGAAACTTATAAGAAAACTTACTATTGTATTTTGAACTCTCCTTTTTGAGTCAACACTTTTAAATTTCAGTTTATCTTTTTTTTCTTTTTAATCATCACAGTCACACAATCGATAATATGATATGTTATGACACGTATCAACTATTTACTACATGCTACATTTTACCAATAATTGTTTACTAGGTATCCAGAAGTCTATTTATCAACTATAATATTGATACATAATTATTTAAATTGTGTTACTTCTCACTTTCAATTTTTTTAACCTGTTAGATGTATCAAATCTTCTAATATTTACATTACCAACAAATACTATTTAAAGGTATTGGAGAACCTGATATAGACATGCAACCAAATTAGAATTTGACATGATACAAATAAATAGCCAACTTGGCATTTGGTATATGATATATGTTATCCTTCATAAGTATTCAACATTTCAAGTATCACATTTAATCTTGATATATAGTTATCCATCATAAGTATTCAAAATTCCGTGCATCATAAGTATTCATCATAGAAAGCTTGCAACTTGATACAATGAAACTTGATTCAAAAAAATTTTGATAAAAACAATCAAACTTGATACAAAAAAATTAGAAGTATAAAGTTGAATTTGATACAAGAAAATCTAAAAGTTTGCAACTTGATATAATGAAACTTGATTCAAAAAATTTTTCATAAAAAGACTCAAACTTGATACAAGAAATTAGAAGTAAAAATTGAACTTGATATAAGAAAATCTGAAAGTTTGCAACTTGATACAATGAAACTTGATACCAAAAAAAAAAAAAAAACTTAATATAGCGACTCAAACTTAATACAAGGAACTTAGAAATATAAAGTTGAATTTGATACAAGCAAATTTGAAAAGTTTGAAACTTCATACAATGAAACTCGATTTAAAAAAAAAAAAAACTGAAACGATGAATCAAACTTGATACAAGAAAATTAGAAATACAAAGTTGAATGTGATGCAATATAATTCAAAAGTTTGTAACTCGATATAATTAAAATTGTTTTGAAAAAATTGATATAAATAATTAAACTTGATACAAAAAAATTAGAAGTATAAAGTTGAACTTGATACACGAAATCTGAAAGTTTCCAACTTGATATAAGAAACTTTGATTTTTTCCCCTTTAACTTAGCATGTTTTTTTGTCGGCAATTTTGAACTTTTGTGTAACACCCCGTAAAATTTTCGAAACTCCCCTAAAACGTAATTGTGCGTACAATGCGTCTTCCAAAGCTTTGATGGGAAATTCGAGATCAAATTTGTGATCAGCGCAGAAACTCGAGCGAGAAAATGGTCTCAACCCGATTTAAGAGTAATCAGAACGAAAACTAAATTTCGCTAATTTTCACTCGGACAGTGTCTGTCCGCACCTCTAGCACGACACGGAGGGGGCATGGAGACACACTTAGTGTTTCTTTGTTTATTTTCGACGGGAAATTGAATTTTGGGAAATTCACGAAAATACACTGGTTCGCGCCCCTGGTGCGTCGCGAACCAGTGTACCATTTTAAAAAATTCTTCTTTTAATTACAGGAATGGCATTTTAGGTATTCCCAACCTATTCCTAAGTCCTAAAACGTGTCTAAAAGTCGTTTATTACTAATTCAGGGTTTTAAAAACCCATTTTTTTCTTAAGTTTCTACGTGAAAGTTCTTTAGAGAAGAAGAATAGAGAGTGAGGGGTTTCAAATTCGGGCGCAAGTTCTTAAAGAAGACTTGATAATTCTTCAATCCCAAGTATGTAAGGCTACCCAGAACATGGACTTATTCTTCCATGTGCCCCAATGCATGTAGTAGGTTGATAGTTAATAGGTCTGGAGTTGTGATTCTTGAAGATTTTCTTGAAACTTATCTTTAATTTCTATACAATACCTTAAACTGTTGATCATCATATTTTGAATTAACCATTTACATGTATTATTGTGTGATTATGTATTTACCCTACATGAATTCTCTGTAAAAGACTTCAAGAATGAACTTAGGGGTAATGTCTAGACCCTTGACTGTTTGGCTGTATTGATTGTTGTGTCTGAGTCTTGAGATGAGTATGTTGATGGTTGAAGTTGATGAAATTAGTGTTCTTAGAGTCTAAATGAGGTTGAATCTTAGCTTGGAGAGGAAGAACCTATTCCTTGAGTTGATAGATTGTCAGATGAGATGAGATCCCTGCCTGAGGGGGAGGGGGGTTGGTTGTACAACCAACCTGATGATGATAGACTTATGAGCATATCGAGTCCTGGGAGGAGTATTAGCACCAAAATGGGTAAGAGTGAGTCCCACTTGTACATATTAACTACGTGGCTAGCGTAGGAGAGGATTGGACCGTGAAAAAGGATATTTCCTTTGTCCCACAGAGGACTTGATAAACTTCTTTGGGATCCCCGATAAGGTACTGGGTGAATGTGGCAACGACATCTCTTTGTTGTATCATCACTAGCTCATATGTGGTGATTTTTAGTTATAGAAACCCCCAGATAGGTTTCATGTTGATAGTACTCCGAGATTGATTGATAGTGTGATGTCTTGATGGATAGTGATGTGATAGAGTCATGTTCCTTACTCTGAGTGAGGTTAAGTGATTGATGAGTTGATGTCATTGTATATTGTATAGCCTTATTATTTACTTTAGCCCATTTTACATACAGTACATTCCACATACTAAAGCCCCTTTGGCGCTGCATCGTCTTATGATGCAGATTCTATAGACAGAGGACTTGAGCAGGCTAATCATTGAAGTTCACAGATCCCCAGACAAAGACTTGGTGAGTCCTCCCTTGCTTTCAGAGGACATATATATATTTTTTTATCTATTTTGAGTTATTTCATTTGATTGTGGTAGCCATGACCTGTCATTGTACCTTCTTAGACAGTAGTTATAGAGGCTTCATAGACATAAATGTATGATGGTTGATGTTGGGGTTCTTTTCCCCCTTTTTCCTTCTTTATACTAAGATTGTTCCTTTTTACTTGTATTCTTTATGATAGATAGAGTTGATAGTTTATAATCCACCGATAGTTAGTTATTCCTTGTTATCTTCTGCTAATGAATGGATTGAACGAATGCGATGAGACTAGGAGCTTTTGCTTGGGGGCTAGCAATAGCCTCCGAGTGCCAGTTACGCCTAAGGTACCTTCCCAAGGTGTGACAAACTTGGTATCAGAGACAGAGTTCGAGTGTCCTAAGGAGTCTATGAAGTGGTGTCTAATAGAGTCTTGTTTATGGGTGTGTTGTGCACCATACTTCATAGGCAGGAGGATATTGGACATTAGGAAGTGTTACCTTCTTCTATGATATGGATTCGTGCGATAAAGTTTAACTTTATCGAAGTCTCATTATAACTCGTGCCTTATACATTTACAGAAAATGCCACCAAAAAGAACAGCTGCCCAGAGAGATGTTACAGCCCCAATTGCTGAGAACGCCCAACTTGAGGTTCCGGTTCAGCCAGAGGCTAGGAGACAGGGACGCCCTGCCAGGACTGTTGAGGTCCCATATGTGCCCCCTGCTCAACCCCAGCCAGCTCCCACTACCGAGGCAGAGTTTGGAGGAACCATCACCATGCTGACTCAATTGGTGCCCTCCCAGGGTAACAGTCAGGGTTCATAAACTCCTTAGTTCTAACTCACAGGAGCCCTCAGCTGCAACCCTACTCAGAGACTTCTTGCGGATGAACCTGCCAGTGTATATGGGGTCTAAAGTTGAGGAGGAGCCGCGGATCTTCATTGATGAAATGTATAAGGTCCTAAAAGAGATGCATGCCGATGAGCTCGAGGGAGTAGAGCTTGCTTCCTACCAATTGAAGGATGTTGCTAATGTGTGGTACAACCAGTGGGAGGAGAGTAGGGGTGAAAATACGGAGCCTGCAGCATGAGAGGAGTTTGAGACTGCCTTCCTTGACCACTCTTTCCTCAAGAGTTGAGGGAAGCGAAGGTGGATGAGTTCGTGAATCTGAAGCAAGGAGGAATGACAGTGAAGGAGTACAACCTTAAGTTCATTAAGCTGTCTAGGTATGCTCTGGAGATGGTGCAAGACATGAGGGCAAGGATGAGGAAGTTTGTGTTTGGTTTGAGCAGGCATGTGCAGAAAGAGTGTAAGGCGGCTTTGCTGATCCCCAGCATGGACATCTTCAGAATCATGGTGTATGCCCAGCAGATAGAGAAGGACAAGAAAAAAGATAGATAGGAGCAAATGAACAGAAAGGCAAAGTCAGTAGGACATGAGCTTAGCCAACAAAGACAAAATAAAGGCGACAAGTCTTACTTTCAGAAGAGATCGTCTCATTATGCACCTTCTGTAGCAAGTGTGCCTATTCAGCCAAACAGGTATGATCAGAAATCTTATGGTTACCAGAACTACAGGGCTCAGGGTGCAGAATCTCAGACTAGTGTGACCCAAGGTACGAAGGGAAAGCCACCTTGTGACAAGTGTGGTAAGCTTCATCTGGGAGAGTGCCATGTGGGGAGAAATGTTTGCTATTCATGTGGACAGACTGGTCACTTCAATTATTGAGTGTCCAAAGAGGAGGCGAGGTGAAGGGGGCAGCAGACTACAGTCCTCCATAGCACCCCCAGCTAGCAATCAACATAGGGGTACTACTACAATTACAGGAGGCAGGACGAACCTCCTTTACGTGATGAGTAATTAACGGGATCAGGAGGCTACTGCAAATGTTATTACGGGTATGCTTCGAGTCTTTACCTTTGATTGTTATGTATTGCCTTGATCCGGGTGCCACTTTGTCTTTTGTGACCCCTTATGTGGCTAGTAAGTTTGAGATCCTTTCAAAGTGTTTGCTTGAACCTTTTTCTGTTTCCACTCTTACTGCCGAGTCTATATTAGCTGAGAGGGTTTACAGAGATTGTGTAATATCTATTTATCATATAGACACCCTAGCTAACTTGGTAGAATTAGAGATGGTTGATTTTAATGTGATACTGGGCATGAATTGGCTATTGTTAAGTTTTAATTTCCTAATAAGCCTACCCTAGAGCGGAAAGGGGATTCTGTTGCTCCTAAGGGAAAGTTTATTTCTTATCTTAGAGCCAGAAAGTTAATCTCCAAAGGTTGTATTTACCACCTAGTGCAACAGTCTGATGAGGTTGAATCTTCTACTCTTGAGTCCGTCTCGATTGTGGATGAGTTTCATGAGGTGTTTCCTGATATAGAGAATGACTTTGGGATTGATGTTCTTCCTGAGACCAAACCCATTTCAATTCCACCTTATAGAATGGCCCCGCAGAGTTGAAAGAATTGAAAGAACAATTTAAAGACTTGTTAGAGAAAGGTTTCATAAGGCCTAGTGTCTCACCTTGGGGTGCTCCTGTCCTATTCATGCGTAAGAAAGATGAGTCTCTCAGAATGTGTATAGACTACTGACAACTGAATAAGGTCACCATAAAGAATAAGTATCCTCTCCCCAGGATAGACGATCTCTTTGACCAACTTCAGGGTGTTACTTGTTTCTCCAAGATAGACCTCAGATTGGGTTACCATCAGTTGAAGGTGAGGGAAAGTGACATTCCTAAGACAACATTTAGGACACGGTATGACCACTTTGAATTCTTGGTCATGTCCTTCGGGTTGACGAATGCACCTGCAACTTTTATTGATTTGATAAACAGGGTATTCAGACTATATCTTGATATGTTTATAATCGTGTTTATTGATGATATTTAGGTGTATCCAAAGGATGAAAGGGAGCATGCTAATCACCTTAGAGTGGTTTTCTAAATGCTCAAAGATCATGAGTCGTATTCGAAATTCTCAAAGTGTGAGTTTTGGCTCAAGTCTGTGGCCTTCCTAGGCCATGTTGTTTTGGGAGATAGTACTCCGGGTGGATACTCAGAAAATTGAAGTGGTTAAGAACTGGAAAAGACCAACTTCTCCGATGGAAATAAAAAGCTTCTTGTGTTTGGCAGGGTATTACCGTAGATTTGTTGAGGGCTTCTCTTCTTTGTCAGCACTATTGACTAAGCTAACTGAAGAAAGCCAAATTTCAGTGGTCTGAGGAATGTGAAGGAATTTACAAGAGTTGAAGACTAGATTGACTACAACACCAGGTTTGACTTTGCTCGATGGGACGGTAGACTTTGTGATATATTGTGATGCATCTAGAGTCGGACTGGGGTGTGTGTTGATGCAGAGAGGGAAGGTGATAGCTTATGCTTCCAGACAACTTAAGATCCATGAGAAAAATTATCGAACTCATGATCTTGAGTTGGCAGCAGTTGTATTCACACTTAAGATCTGGCGTCACTATTTGTATGGAGTGCATGTGGACGTATTTACTGACCACAAGAGCTTACAATATGTGTTCAATCCGAAGGAGCTCAACCTGCGGCAGAGGAGATGGTTGGAGTTGCTCAAGGATTATGATATGAGCATCCTCTACCATCCAGATAAGGCTGACATTGTTGCTGATGCTCTTAGCAGGTTATCTATGGGTAGCACTTCCCATGTGGAGGAAGGGAAGAAAGAATTGGCTAAGGAAGTGTATAGATTGGCTCGATTGGGAGTGCAACTTGAGGAGAACAATAAAGGCGGGGTCAATGTTCAAGGTGGTTTTGTTTCGTTCTTAGTGGCAGAAGTGAAGGAAAAGCAAGACCAAGACCTCGTTTTGTCCCAATTGAAAGAAGCAGTTCACAAGCAGAAAATGATGGTTTTCTCCAAAGGGGGAGATGGGGTGTTAAGATACTGATGAGTCGTACAAATACGACTGTTAAGATACTAATGAGTCGTAGAAATACGACTCTTATAACGCTTGAAACAGAGGACTTTTGCGAGATCTCAAGCAAACTTGTTATTTTGATGTTTGTTTTTGTGATTTTTCAGGAAAAATGACGAAGGCAGGGAGAAATGGGCGAACTTATGGGGAAAGGATAAAAAGGAGCAAAAATGGAATCAAGTGCGGGCACACGGAAGCCTACACGGCTTGTGTACTGTTACATGGACTGTGAGTCCCATCGTGGCCTCACACTTGAAGGCGTGGCAATGCAAAATGGCTAAGGCAGGCTTCGCGGCTCATTTAACAAGCCATTGGGAGTGACACGGGCCATGGAACCAACCGTCAAAGTGACGTAGAGGCATTACCATCGAAAAGCAAGCAAAATGTGTTAAGGAAGGCCATATGACGCGTTTCATGGACCGTGTGAACCACGGTCAGTGACGTTGAGGCATGTGAAAAAAAGAGCAAGAAAATGACTAAGGCGTGGCAAACCGTCCGTTTCACGGACCGTTTAAACTCACACGGCCCGTTCAACGTCACGTGGAACAGCTTTTACTCTTGAAGCCAAGGAAGATCAGACGGACCGTGTAACGGTTCGTCCAACATGACACAGATCGTTTAGTGGCCCGTTGCCTTGCCGACGGGATTTTTCCTAATTTAATTTGGATTCGGTTTTGTGTATATATATAGTTATTTTATTTCATTTTTAGTTAGTCTTGGATGGTTAGAGATAGAAAACATTGAAAAATATTATTTTCTTAGAGATTTCATAAGATTTTGGGATTTTGCTTATCGAATTCAAGATTGTAACTCGTGGATTCATCGATTCTTCAATAGTAAGTCATTTATTATGAATTTCTTGTATCATTGCGAGTTTTCTTCCTTGAATATGTTAGGCTAAACCTACAACTAGGGTTGTGGGTATGACAAATCAATAAGATAGGCAAATATGAGGTAAATATCAGGATTGATTAGCATATATATCGTAGTAATCTTCATTATAATTTCTTCCTTGATGAGTCGACACATTAGGGTAAGCCTTTATTCTTTGTATGCCCGAAAGGGATGTTTTAATTAGCAAAAGAGTTCTATGACGGAAATTCAGGGTTTTTAACCTAGTCTAAATACTTGAGACCGAAAGGTGAGAGTATTACGGTATTCACAACAAGGGTTAGTACGTATATGTTCTAAGACCGAAAGGTGATGAATGATATGCATCTAAGAGGGACCAAGAGGTGAATTAGATGTTACATAACTTGTTAGATCTTATATACGTAATCATGAATGAGTTTACCACTAGATTCGGTTATTGCATTAGATGTCATGGGGAATACAATCCTAGCTTCGCATAAATTGTTGGAAATCTAGTCGTTCTTGCACTCATTTATCGCTTCATTTTAGTAAATTAGTTTGGAAAACCAAAACCCCCCATTTACTTTATGCACTTTTCTTTCGGGAATAGATATTACATCTGAAAATGGTGCTAATAGATATATTCTCATGCATTCCCTATGGGATCGACCTCAAATCTGGCTGAAAGTTCTATATTTGATCAACTACTACTTTACTATTCCGTTTGAAGTGTAAATTTGGGCATATCAGATACCAAGGTAGATTGTGTGTGCCTGATGTTGATGGTGTTCGAGATAGAATCAAGGCTGAAGCTCATAGCTCCAGATATCCCATTCATCCTTGTTCTACTAAGATGTACCATGACTTGAGAGAAGTCTATTGGTGGAATGGAATGAAGAGGGACATTGCGGAGTTTGTCTCTAAGTGTCCAAATTGTCAACAAGTCAAGGTTGAACATCAGAGACCATGTGGGTTAGCTCAAAATTTTGAAATTCCAGAATGGAAGTGGGAGACGATCAACATGGATTTCATCACTAGCTTACCAAGAACCGGAAAGTAACATGATTCGATATACGTGATTGTTGATAGGATGACGAAATCAGTCTACTTTTTGACAGTCAAGACAACTAACACGACTGAGGAATATGCTCAACTGTATATTCGTAAGATTGTGAGGTTACATGGGGTCACCTTGTCCATCATCTCAGACAGAGGAGCTCAATTCACCTCCAATATTGGAGATCTTTTCAGAAAGGATTGGGTACAAAAGTACATCTGAGCATAACTTTTCACCCTCAGACAGATGAGCAGGCAGAGCCCACCATTCATACTTTAGAGGATATGTTCAAAGCTTAAGTCATCGACTTCAAGGGTAATTGGGACAACCATCTACCCTTGATTGAGTTTGTGTACAACAATAGCTACCATGCCAGCATCCAAATGGCCCCTTATGAGGTACTAAACGGGAGGAGACTTAGATCACCAATTGGTTGGTTTGAGGTTGGTGAAGCTGAACTGATCGAACCTGATCTTGTCCACCAATCTATGGAGATGGTGAAAGTCATCAGAGAGAGGTTGAAGACAGCACAGAGTCCTCAAAAGTCTTACACGGACGTGAAAAGAAGAGACTTGGAGTTTGAGGTAGTTGATTGGGTGTACTTGAAGGTGTCACCCATGAAGGGCGTCATGAGGTTTGGTAAGAAGGGGAAGTTAAGTCCACGTTATACAGGACCATACCAGATTGTGAGAAGGATTGGGAAGGTTGCTTATGGTTAGGCTTGCCTTCCGATCTAGAAGGAGTCCATTCGGTGTTTCACATTTCAATGTTGAAGAAGTGTTTGGGAGATCCTGCCTTAGCAATTCCTATTGAGAGTACAGGAGTGAAGGATGGCATATCTTAAGAAGAAATTCCAGTCGAAATCCTTTATCGACAAGTTCGTAAGAGTACTCTGCAGTTTGGCCCGAACTGGACCCTCCTAATAGTCTCCTCTGAAATATCAACAATTTCACCCTAGACTATA
>JAPFFP010042789.1:0-13789 GCA_026153255.1 Solanum medicagineum
CCCGACTTATTCGAAATTTGCAACATTTGTCTCAATTTCACAAGCACTCCAATTTTTCACAATACGGGTTCTAACATTTTATTTCCATGAACATGATTATTGTGCATTTACTATGTGATTGCTGGATGTTCCAAGAAAAGAAATGTAAAGCCAATGGGAAATGGTTCTGGCTAGTGAAAAAGAATGAGAATTACAGAGGATATTATGATTCGATAGGTCCGGCCGGGTCGCGCGCCGCGACAGATGCATCGACTAGGAGTCCTCAATGGGTCCCGGGCTGTGTTACAGCGAGTGCGTATCACTAGGACAGACATGCATCATTCTATTTGACATTGCATTGCATTGCACCTCATTATCATTTATAAACATGTGAGTGCTTTTGGGTGAAACTTGTGATAGATGCACTTGATCTCTAATGTTGCTGATATATAATAGTTGGCATGGTAACTACGCTATATGCTATGTACATTGTGAACTGTTATGCTGGGCTGATTTTATGCAGGCTGTATTTGTGGGGTTTGGTTGGAGTGTTGGGAGTAGCTGTATTCTCTATTACTTAATTTTGTGTTTAGTTGTTCACTTGCTGAGTACCGTGTGTTTGGCACACCCCTTGCTACATTTTGTAGGATGCGAGCCCTATCTCCTTGGTCAGACTTTTCTCATCACAGGATCGAGCTTATGGATTCTTAAGGTAGTTGCTTATGTCTTCATCAGACCTTCAAGGAATCCATTGTTATGTTATGTTCTATTTGAGAACTAGACAGTTGAGACATGTATTTTATTTGAGAGTTCTATATTTAGAAGCTTGTGCACGGGACAACCAAGTTTTGGGGATTTTCATTAAGTTGACTTATCATCCACAATTGAACCTTCCTTTTTATTATAATTCCGCATTTTAATGTTATAGTTGGGTTGTTGGATGACTTGTCTTGGTGGGATAAGACGAGTGCCATCACGCCTGAATTTCGGGTCGTGACAAGAAGCATCACAATACATAACTAATCCCTCTAGCCCTTCCGGTAGTGACAAAATAGGACCGGACACAAGCTTATCGTTCAAGTTATGAAAGCTCCTCTCACACTCATCGGTCCATACAGACTTAGCCTTCTTTTGAGTCAATTTTGTCATGGGAGAAGCAATAGAAGAGAACCCATTCACGAATCTCTGGTGGTAACCTCGCTAAGCCCAAGAAGCTCCTAATATTCGACGGGGTCAATGGTCTAGGCCAATTTCTAATCACATCTCTCTTCTTACGATCCGCCTTAATGCCATCCCCCGACACCACATGACCTAGGAAGGCAATTTCTTTCAACCAAAATTCACACTTTTCATATTTAGCATACAATTTTTCTTCCCTAAATCTTTGCAACACTACCCTCAAATGATCTCCTCGTTATGTGAATAGATCAAAATGTCATCAATGAAGACCACAACAAACGAATCAAGATAGGGTTTAAAGAACCAATTCATAAGATCCATGAAGATAGCCAATGCATTGGTCAACCCAAATGACATCACAACAAACTCATAATGCTCATACCTAGTCCGTAAGGCCTTCTTAGGAATAGCACACACCCTCACCTTCACTTGATGATACCCAGACCGAAGATCGATCTTAGAGAAGTGGCTAGCCCCTTGCAATTGGTCAAACAAATCATCAATCCTTGGAAAAGGATACCTATCATTGATGGTGAACCTACTAAGTTGTCGGTAGTCAATACACATTCTAAGAGACCCATCATTCTTCTTCACAAACAACACCGGTGCACCCCAAGGTGATTGTCTAGGTCTAGTAAAACCTTTCTCCAACAAATCCCTCAACTGTCCCTTCAACTCCTTTAAATCCGTCGGGGCCATCCGGTAAAGGGGAACAGAAATGGGTTGAGTATCGAGGAGGAGGTCTATATCAAAGTCTATTTCCCTTTTAGGAGGAACACCGGGAAGGTCATTTAGACATACATCAAGAAACTCATTTACAACCAGAACCGACTCTATGGGAAGGACTTTGGACTCCACATCCCTGACCCTCACAAGATGATAAAGACACCCCTTAGAGATCAACTTATGGGCTTTAACGCAAGAGATGAATCTACCCTTGACTACCACATCATTACTCTCCCACTCAACAACAGGTTCATTTGGGATTGGAATTTGACCCTACGGGTTCTACAATGAATAGAGGCATAGTATGCATGCAACCAATCCATCCCAAGAATGACATAATATTCACCATATCCAACTCAAAAAGATCACAAGGCAATATTTTATGTAAGATGCAAATGGGACAATCTCTATAAACCTTCCTAGCAACAATAGATGCACCAATAGGAGTAGACACCTAATATGACTCACACAACAATTCGGGCTCAACATGGAACTTTTCGGAAACAAAAGGGGTAACAAAAGAAAGAGTGGCACCCGTATCAATCAATTCATACACATCAAAGTCAAAAAATTTCAACATACCGGTAGCAACGTTGGGCAACTCATCAACCCCTTGCCTCCCATGCAAAGCATAAAATCGGTTGTGCCTTGGGGCACCAACTTGTTAGCCACCTCTACACAAAGGAACTACATTGGCACCCCGACCTTGAGGACAAACATCCATACCCTTGTTGCGATCACTAGGGAAATCAACCTTTTTGTGATCCACTCCTCCAGAACCATAACATGCATTAGTATCTCTCAAGCATGGGCCCTTATGACCCTTACCACATCTTGGGCACACATCATTAGGAACCACAACACCAACACCTTATGTCCTTGGGAAGTCATGGGCGAATCCCCTATTAGAAGCATCAGAAGGCCTTGGTCTTGGTGGAACCGACCACCCCTTCGGCTTTGGAAATTCCCTTCAAAATGGGCCCTCTGTGCCTTATGACTCCTCCCCTTCCTCAATTTTTCCTCCTCTATTTTTTCAGCAAAGGTCAATAAAAAGGATAAGTCCATGTCACTAATCAACAAGGTGGACCGGCACTCTTTACTCACCGAGTCAGAAACACCCATCACAAATTGTTCATCCTAGACCTTGAGTCGGCCACCAAATTTGGAGCATATTTTGAAAGTTGGTTGAACTTGAGGGCATACTCCCTCACACTCATAGACCCTTGTCTCAAATTCATAAATTCCACCAATTTGGCTTACCTAATCTAAGGAAAGCCGCATTGAACTCTTCCCAAAGTACCACATTGTCGGCCCCCTTCTCCTCTTTCAATTGATTGTACCATATTTGTGCTACCCCCTTGAGTTGGTAGGCCACAAACTCCACCTTATCCTCCGATCTCACACCAATGATAGCCAAAATCTTGTAAACCTCTTCAATGAACTCTTGAGGGTCCTCACTCACCTTTAACCTATGGAATTCTGGGGGATTCATCCTTATGAAATCCCTCACCCGAGATGCTAGTGTAGGCGCATGAATGGCTTGGGCCCCTTGGTTGGCTTGGTTAGCCACAACTTGTGCAAGAAAAGTGAGAGGATCCCGAAGTTCTCCATTAACTGGTTGCTCCTCGGGTGTGTGGGTATAAGATCCATGAACAAGACTCTAATCAACGCGATGTGTTAGACTCCAAGGATCTACGTCATGACCCAAGCCTAGGGCCTAGATGTGACCGGCGAAAGGGGAACCCGAAGGAACCCCAAACAAGCCTCTTGGTATACCATTACACATCCTTAGTCACGGAAGCAATGTAAAACAACACAAGAGACATAAACAAAGGGGAATTGGGACTACGGGAGAGAGCTTTATACTTAACTAACATGAAAAGTTTAGACAATGAGGGCAAGGGACTATAGGAAAGCTTGCATAACATCATAATCAAGAGATGGAAGAGTCAAGGCTCATACCATAGCTACATTGTCCAACAACACCTCTACTACATAGAACTTAGCGGGGGCTAAGACAAGCAACCGGGCTTACCCTCATAGTCAAAATAGAACAAAAAGAAGAATGTCTCCATTCATAATAAGAGCAGCATAGACTAAGGTCCCCGAAGTGGAGGACACACCAACTAGCTTGAGTAGTATCGAACAAGACAAGTGGAGGAGGAGGATGATCAACTTGGCTTCGATCCCTACATGGTGATATCATGTAAGCAAGAGTATGCGTTAGTACGTTTGAATGTACTAAGTATGTAGGATACAATGCAACAAGAGATAGCCATCATAATCAAAATGAATAACAATAGGCAATAGGCATAATATAACAATATGGCATGTATGATCAATGCTTAAGTAAAACATGCTTAAGTAACTCATACTCATATAGGAGATCATATGGGTAGAACAGACCAAGATAGTATTTTAAACTACAAACCCCTTGGTGGTTGTGTGGTAAAAACCCCTCACATGGTTGATAATAATCACACCTTATCACCATGGTGGCGAAGTACAAACCCCTCACATGGTTGATGAATACAAACCCCCACCTTGGTTACCCAGGCTCTTATGCCCCCGGATCGGGTATGGTCTAATGCAATACTTTATAAAGAGTATATCATATACATAAGCTCATTTCATCATTGTATAGTCATTCATATAGTATCTCATGCTTTAGACCTTCAACTCCTCAAAAACCCACATCCGGACATTTTATCACACTTAGAGGGTGTGTAATGCTAGTATAAAATCATGAAATACAGAGATGAAATCATGCAAGAAAATCCATTGTAAAACTATCAATAAACACCTTGCAACACCCTCAAGTAATATACATCAAAATACCTCATCAAATCTTACAACAGGTCCAAGATTTATAGCTCAAAACATAGCAAAACAGTCATAACTTTACATAGCTTTAACTTAGTGTACAGTGAATTTATAATATGCAAGACCCATTTGTAAATCAACTTTAAATCATGCAATTTGAGTAAAATGAAGCTTGAGTATCATGGGTGAAAGGAACTCATGAAAGAAACCCACATACCTTAGCTTTGGATAAGCTCTTGAAGAAGACTTGAATGGAGACTTGAAGCTTGAATAAAATCCTTAAGATTAATCTTGAGTTTTGGGACATGTATCTTGAGAGAAATATTAGTCTAAGTGTTGGAGTAAGTATTAGGGAATGTTTAGGATGATATGAGGGTGAAATAAGGATAAGTATAGGTATTTTCTAGTTTAGGAACCCTTAGGCCCAAGACTTGAATAATTAAGCAACACGGATTACTCACTGGAATTTGCATTTCTGCATAAACGAGTTCTACGAAAATGGGCATAAATTCTTCACCCGAACTCAGAATGAGGTGAAACCAAGTGTGTGGGAAAGCTAATTCAAAGAGATTTAATTTGGTTAGTTGTGGGCCACCCAGTTCTTTGTATGGTAAGAGATATGCCCCTTTAAAGTTGACCCTCATAAATTGCATTTTTATGATTTTTGGATGTTGATACGGTTGCTATAAAAATCGGGTTAGACCTATTCCCGACTCAATATTTCCCTCCAAACAAGAATATGAAGTCGAATTTTCAAAATAACAAACTGATTTTTAGATATATGGAAATTACGATTTTGGGCGCTTCCGAGGCACATTTTCGGCCACTTTTTGGGGTCGTTTCAATATCTCCCCCTTGGGAAAATTTGTCCTCAAATGTCAAAGAAACGTACAAGAGAAGAGTAATCATAAGAAGATCAGCCCCAACAAGAATGCAAGAATACACTTTAAAACACCATTTCAAAAAGTCAACATAAGTGTAAAATCATTATGAACTTGCAAACTTAAACATGAATGCATATGAATGACATAGGGACTGAAACATAAGACTTAGAACCACAAGAAGAACTTAGTCATTATCTTAGGCTTGATCAGTGTGAATGGGGTATGAATATCGCTCCCATAAGACCGCTTTGGCTTCCTTAGAGACACATTTGACTTGATGAACCTTTCAAGAGGGCCTCAATGAACACCGCATCCTCATTAATCAACTTCTCCACTCATCAATCCAACACCTCCACTGGGACCTTCTTCCAAGTCAACTTATCCTCCACATCACCCACCATCTCAAAGAGGTCTATAGCACTAGAGCCACCAACACATCTCCACAACCTAGAAACATGAAGAACCGAACAAACCATAATCGTATCCCTAGGAAAATCCCATCGACATGCAACCTTACCAACTTCCTCTACACTCTAAAAGGACTCACAAGCATAAACTCATTTGTTAACCTTAACCACACCTATTCCACTTGTTGCCATGAACTACCATCTCCCCCTTGGGAGATAACCTCCACTTTACCATCTTTCCACCCAAAACTTCCAACTCTAATTAGGCGGAAATCAAGGCCTTGCGTAATCTAGGCCTCTTAACCCAAGAAAATTTGGAACCATCAAGAACTATACACTACCACCCTCAACTTCCTTCAACCTAACTCCTAATCTACCCAACCGATGGATTCCACTAGTCATCTCTTACCACCCTTACTACAATGCTAGGCTAACCATAGGAAACCTACTTAGAGCACCGACCACCACATTTTCCTTACCAGGGAAAAAGATGCACACTCGTATCATAACCCTTAAAGAGTTCGAACAACCCTCTTGTTACCCTCAACTCACAACTATCGCAATTAGCAAACAAACTCTCGTCGCCCAAGACTTGCAACACTACCCCCAATGGTTCACAAGCTCTAGCTAAATCTATACTCCACCACTAGAGGCCACTACAGACATGCCAAGGTAGGGTTTTAAGACCCTATTCATGAGACCCATAAACACAACTGTTGCATAAGTCAACCAACATTGGCATGTCTGTAGTGGCCTCAACAGTTGTGTTTATTGGCATGTCTGTAGTTGCATAAGTCAACCATCCTCAACAATCATGTTACAACCTTACGGGTTCTACACTGATTGGAAGCATTCTATGCAAGTAGCCAAACCACCTCAAGACCTCCAACCTATCCAGCTAGGGTCAACCAAGATCACAAGACAAGACTCTATGCAACAAGAACATGGGGCAACCCTTTATAGACCCCTATTAGCCACAATAGACTCATGCAACCATCCAGGACACACACATGAATCCTATTAGCACAAAGGAATAACACAAGGGATAGAAACTCCTGGACCTATCTTATCACCCTACTCAAAATGTCTGTCACAACATTGGCCTTACTTTATGTCAACTAAGTCACAAGAGAGGCAAGAGAAAATAACCTATTCACATTCTCAAGTAACAGCCCACTAAGCCCAAGAAGCTCCTAATACCCAAGGAAGTCAAGGCATAGGATAATCCCTAATCACCTTCGTATTACTAGGATCCACCTTAATACCATCACCGGGCACCACACAACCTAGGAAGGCAACTTCTTACAATCAAACTCTCACTTCTCCTATTTAGCATCCAACTTTCTTCTTTAAACTTTGTAGTACTACCCTCAAAAGACTCACATGCACTACCTCATTAGGGAACACAAACCATTATATTATCACCAAAACCACCATAAGCCTATTAGAGTAGGGACTAAAGAACTTACCCATGAGACTTATAAGCATAACCGGTGCACTAGTCAAACAAAAGAAACTACCCCAAATCCAAAATGCTAGAAAGGACATTCAAGGCCTCACCTACCACTAACAACAATTCTAATAACAAAACAACTTAGGTTCAACACCTCTAATTCTCACAAGATGATAAATGCAACCCCTTAGAGACTAATTGCACCTTATGACAAGAAATAGACCTACCTCCCTTGCTATCATTCGACAACCTCCCACTCAAAGAATGGGCTCATAAGGAATTCAGGATCTAATCCTACGTGTCCCACCATCCATGAAGACATAACATGCATGTAACTATTCCATCCTTATAATGTCATTAAAATCCACCACACCAACTCCAGCAAGCCACAATGCAAGACCTAATGCAATACAAACCTGGATCAACACCTATGAACCTCCTAGCAACCATATACTCAACAAAAGGATAAACATCAAAGGTCCACAGCACAACTTGGGAACACAAGAAGCCCCAATAGCAACCAAAAAAATTAGAGAAGAAATAGGGGCACATCAGGCCTATCAATGATGCACATCAAAGTCAAAGGAACTTAAACTTACTGGTAATAGCATTGGGCATCTCATCCCCTCCTTGAGCCACTTGATCAACATGACCACCTCGATCCAAAAGTCGACCATCCTTACACGCCACTCGGACAAATGGACAATCCACTAGCTTGTGACCCACTTCACTACATCCAAAGCAAGCACTAGTGTTCCTCCGACACGGGCCACCATGGTTCTTCCCACACCATCGGAACTTTGGACTAGTCATCCCACCATCACCTCTCTTACTTGTTTTACGCTTATGAGGACACTCCTTTATCGTATGACCCATCTCCGCACAACCATAACTGAGCATTAGTACCTCTCAAGCATGGGCCATCATAGCCTCTACCATATTTTAGACATCTAGTATAAGGCACCAAACCACCTCTATCTCTCTCCTTGGAAATTTGGAACTTACCCCTATTACAGGCCCTATTGGCCTCACTGCCTCCCTTTTCACCACTAGAAGTCTCGAGAGCACTAACTTGTTGATTGAGTTGAGTTGCCAATGTTGCCATTGCTTTGGCCATTACCCATAGAGCATTACGAACCTTCGGATTTGATATATCACCATCTTGAGTAGCTTTAGACATATCCTGAAATTTAATAGTTAGGGGTTAGCAATAAGCCTTAGGGGACCTAATTGTATCGCACGACATGGATCATGAAGAAGTGAAAAATTTCCTAGAATGCCTCATAGCTTCCTACCTATAGTTGTGGTGCACCACAAAACCATGAATAAGACTCTGATCAACATGGTGTGTTGGACTCTGAGGATCTATCAACCTAGTGCTCTGATACCATCTTTGTCATGCCCCAAGCCTAGGGGTTAGACGTGATCGACGAATCGAGAACCCGAAGGAAACCCCAAACAAGCCTCTTAGCATGCCATTACACATCCTTGGTCGCAGAAGCAATGTAAAACAACACAAGAGACATAAACAAAGGGGAATTGGGACTACGGGAGAGATATATATACTTAAGTAACATTCGAAAGTTTGGAAAACAAGGTCAAAGGACTATGGGAAAGCTTGCATAATATTATAATCAAGAGACGAAAGAGTCAGCGCTCATAACATAGATACGTATCTTGTCCAACAACACCTCTACTACATAGAACTTAGCGGGGACCAAGACAAGCAACTGGGCTCACCCTCATAGTCAAAACAGAATATAAAGAAGAATGTCTCCATTCATAATAAGAGTAACATAGACTAAGGTCCATGAAGTGGAGGACTCAGCAACTAGCTTGAATAGTACCGAACTAGCAACATGGATGTGGAGGATGATCAACATGGGCTTCCCCTACATGGTGATATCATGTAGGCAAGAGTATGTATTAGTACATTTGAATATACTTAGTATGTAGGATACAATGAAACAAGAGATAGGCATCATAAACAAAATGCATAACAATAGGCAATAGGCATGATACAACAATATGGCATGTATAATAAATACTTAAGTAAAACATGCTTAAGTAACTCATACTCATATAGGATATCATATAGGTAGAACAAACCAAGATAGAATTTCAAGGTACAAACCCCTTGGTGTTGTGTGGTACAAACCCCTCACATGGTCGATGATAATCACACCTCATCCCCATGGTGGCGAAGTACAAAGCTCTCACATGGTTGATGAGTACAAACCCCCACCTTGGTTACCCGGGCTCTTATTCCCCCGTATCGGGTATGGTCTATTACAATACTTTATATAGAGTATATCATATTTATAATCTCATCTCATCATCGTATAGTCATTCATATATTATCTCATGCTTTGGACCTTCAATTCCTCAAGAACCCATATTCGGACATTTTATCAAACACTTAGAGGGTGTGTAATGCTAGTATAGAACCATGAAATATAGAGATGAAATCATGAAAGAAAATCCATTGTAAAACTATCAATCAACACCTTGCAACACCCTCAAGTAATATACATCAAAACCACTCATCAAATCTTACAATAGGTCCAAGATTTATAGCTCAAAACATAGCAAAACAGTCATAACTTTACATAGTTTTAACTTAGTGTGCAGTGAATTTCATAATATGCAAGCCCCATTTGTAAATCAATTTTATATTATGCAATTTGAGTAAAAGGACGCTTGGGTATCATAGGTGAAAGGAACCCATGAATGAAACCCGCATATCGTAGCTTTGGAGAAGCTCTTGAAGAAGACTTTAATGGAGACTTGACGCTTGAATGAAATCGTTGATGAAATCCTTAAGAATGGCCATGAGTGTTGGGACTTGAATCTTAAGAGGAATATTAGTCTAAGTGTTTGAGTGAGTATTGGGGAATGTTTAGGATGATATGAGGGTGAAATAAGGCTAAGTATGGGTATTTTCAAATATGGGAAACCTTAGGTGCAAGACTTGAAAGTCTTGGACCAAAATAAAAAAAAATAGGACCAAAATGACACTAGTCCGCGTCACCGAAGCAACGTGGATTACTTATTGGAATTTGTATTTCTGCACAAATGAGTTCTATGAAAACGGGCATAAATTCTTCATCCGAACTTAGAATGAGGTGAAACCAAGTGTGTTCGGAAAGCTAATTCGAAGTGCTTTAATTTGGTAGGTCATGAGCTACCCAATTCTTTGTGTGCTATGGAAATGCCCCTTTAAAGTTGATCCTCCTAAATCGCGTTTTTGCGATTTTCAAATTTTGATACAGTTGCTCTAAAATTCGGGTTAGACATATTTCCCACTCAATTTTGCCCCCTGAGCAAGAATATGAAGTCCAATTTTTGAAATAATGAACAAATTTTTAGATATATAGAAATTATGATTTCGGGCACTTCCGAGGCACATTTTCGGGCACTTTTTGGGGTCGTTTCAATCTAACAACCTAGTGCTCTGATACCAAGTTTTTCATGACCCAAGCCTAGGGCCTAGACATGACATGGTTCATGGGGAACCCGAAGGGACCCCAAGAAAGCCTCTTAACATATCATTACACATCCTTGGTCGCGAAAGCAATAAAATACAACAACAATAGAGTAAAATAGGGACAACGGGGCTAAGGGACAACTTCCATATCAGAAACATCAAGAGTCAAGAGAGAGTCAAAGCTCAAAATATTACACATGACATGTCGAACAACACCTCTACTACAAAGATAAGAGCGGCGGCCAAGACCAGCTAGCGGCCTCACCCTCATAGTCAACATACACATAAAAGAAGATAGTCTTGAAACATAGTATGAGACTATGAACGTCATCCCCGAACTGAAAGAGTCACCAAAGAGCTTGAGAGAAGTCATACTAGCCATGTGGAGGAGGAGGATCAAGCGGGGCTCCGGTTCCTACATGGTGACATCATGTACGCATAAAACATGCGTAAGTATGTTTGACTGTACTAAGTATGTAGGATGCAATGCAACAAGAGATAAGTAACATAATCGAAATGCATAAGCATAGGCAATGAGTAGCATATAACCATATGGCATGTACGTGAGATGCTATGTAGTAAATAATACTTATACATGTGCAAGAAGAGACCACTATCATATTGGTGGATCATCGCACCCTACCACCCTTGGTGATTGAGGTACCAACCCCATTAATTTGTTGGCGGATCATCGAACCCTACCACCCTTGGTGACCGAGGTACAAACCCCCCGACATAGTTATCAAGGTACAAATCCCTCAATATGTTTATCAAGGTACCAACCCCTCGACATGGTTAACCAACGCGCAACCCCCAAGTAGGGCATGGTCACATTCCAACACTATATAGGAGATAACCATATACATACGTTCATTTTATAATCATATAGTCATTCAACTTATAAGACATGCATTGAATCTTTAATTCCTCAAGAAATCACAATCTGGACATTTTATCAAACACTTGATGGTGTGTAGCGCTAGTGTAAAACCATGCAGTTCAAGAGTGAAAGCATGCTAAAAAATTCAATGCAAAACCATCAATAGATACTTGGTAACACCCTCAATCAATTTACATCAACACCCTTCATCAAATCTCATAATAGATCTTTGATTTATAGCTCGAAACATGTTAAAACAACTATAATTTCATGAAACCCCAACATAGTGTGCAGTGAAATTCATAATAGATAAGACCCATGAGTAAATCAACTTTAAATCATGCAATTTAGGGTAAAGGAGAGCTTGGCTACCATGGGTGAAAGGAACCCATGAAAGAAACCCACATACCTTGACTTTGGGGGAATCCTTGAAGAAGATTAGAGATGGAGACTTGAAGCTTGAATGAGAACCTTAAGATTCGGATGAGTTTTGAGATTTGAATTGAGGAGATGGAATATTGGCTAAGTGTTTGAGTGAGTATTTTGGAATGTCTTGAATGATATAAGGGTGAAATAAGGCTAAGTATAAGCATTTTCACGCATGGGAACACTTAGACCCAAGAACCAAAAGCCTTGGACCAAACTGAGTAAAATTTGTACTGAGGCGCACCCTTGCGCATCTCACTAGAGGCGCGAAAACCTCACTGAAATTCATATTTTTGGGAAAAGGAAATTGTGATTCGTTTGCTCTAAAATAGGTTTAAACCCATTATCTACTCAATTTGACCCCCTTAACAAGAATATGAAGTCTAATTTTCGATATCATGCATGAATTTCGAGATATATGGACATTATGATTCTGGGCACTTCCGAGGCACATTTTCGGGCACTTGTTGGGGTCGTTTCACCAAGTTTTGTTCCTGAAAAATAGCAAATCAAGAAAGGAAAGTAGAAGCAAACAACAATATTTGTATTTCAAGAATTTGTATGAAGGTTACAATCTTTATAAAAATCTAAAAAAAAGATTTAATCCTTTGATTCTTGTCCTCACGATCATCAATTCAAGAGATTTGCTTTGTTCATGAATCGAAGAAATACTTGTTGAAACTTCAGTACGAATGCGGAGCCAAGCTTTGATCACAATCTCAGAAATATGGGAACTTGCGACTTTCAAATTGGAGACAAAACACCTTTGTATGCGGAAGACTTGTGGATCACCACGAAGAGCAGAACTTTTCTATGTATTTCTCTTCTTCTTGTTACCCTTCTTCTCTCCTTTTTCTCCTTTTCTTTGTCTTATGAAGACCCATTTTTTTTATCTAGGGTACAGACCTATGCCAAAGGGTCCCCACTCCTTTAGATGGTCAGGGGTTGAGCAACACCCCCAAGCTTTATTATAAAAGGAGAAACAAAAGCAAAAGTACAAATGGAGGAGGGCATAGACCTTACCTCCAACCTATGGTGGTTAATAAGTCGGCCAACCATCTATGGTCGACCAACTCATCCCCAATATACTAAAAAAGAAAAGCACCCTAGCATCTAAGAACCTATGAGAGGACTTCTCTCAATACAAAATATTAGGAAAGCAAAAACCAAGGGAGACTCTCCCTTTACAAATTAATCCTACCACTACGCCTAGATCATCTACAAATCTATGACTCTACCAATACATACCCTAAGAGAAAATCCGGAATAGTAATAAGACTAGTTTGCTTCAAGGAGTTTCTTTAATTCTCTTCAGTTTCCTCCGCCTAAAGCTGGCCATACCAATTTTATCAAGATCATAGTAGGCCTTGGCTTCTCTAGTAAGTTGCAGTTCTGTGAAGTAAAGCTTTGGAGCAGAGACAGAGTTGTTGTATTTGGATAAACTATCAATAAAAAGAAAATTCCTAGTAACGATCTGGAGATGCAAATGGAATGGCATTAGAGGCTGCTTCTATGAAAGCACCTGAGTCAGTGATGCCAACAACT
>JAPFFP010042790.1:0-13789 GCA_026153255.1 Solanum medicagineum
TTAGATAATTTTATTTCTTTACCCCATGCCCACCCCACCATCCCCCACCTAACCACACCAAAAAAAAATTAAAAATCTTATTTTAAAAAATATTTTAAATTTTAGAAAGTTTTGTTTACTCTATTCCTATCCCGTGTCGCGCCCCTCGCCCCCTCCCCCCTCACACACACAAAACAATTAAGAATTTATTTTTGAAAGATATTTGAAAATCCCCCGCCCCCATAAAAATCAAATTCCCTGGATTAATTTTTATGATAGAGACTATTTTTTTAATAAATATTTTCTATTTGCTAACAAAAAAATAAAAGATATTTTCTTAAAGTATTTTTATTCACTAACTAAACAATAAAAATATTTCTGAAAATTATTTTTCACTCATCAATAGAATATGAGAAAATAAGTTAAAAATCAACTTACTCCAAGTAAATATTTTCTAGGAAAATATTTTCTTTCATACCAAATACACCATTACTTCCACAACATTATCAAAGAAAAGTTTAGATGTTATCACTTTGACTACCTCATCAGTTTATTTTTCTCCATCGTCTCATGTTTGTATATTTTCTTTAATAAAATTCTTTTCATCTTATATTATTTCTTCGTAACATCATTATGTAATTAGTGTTTCAATTAATTTTTGAAATAAATTCATCTGGTAAAAGTTTTGCTAAAAGTTTTGCTTTTGAAAATTCACAAATACATGAATTTGAATTTTAACATTCATTTTTCTTACGTTATAGGTTATTGCAAGTTACTTGAATTCTTTTTTAAATTCATGAACCTAAATTAATTAATATTTTAATTAAAGACTTTTCTTTTAAAATTCTTATCCTATAAATAGTGGTGCGTTTCTTTTGAAAAGACATCACTTCAACAAGAAAAACACTTTCCCTTGAAAACACTTGACAGACATTAATCAAAAGGTGAAATCACAGATTCTAGAATAAAAGAGCAACATTCTTGAATGCTACTTATTTTGTGGCTTAGTTGAATCCTGAAGATAGAGTTTTCATTTATTCTTCTGTTTGCTCGTGGGAGAGTCTCCAACTATCTTCAAGAAACGTATTAACGTGCCTCTAAGCCAAGAAAGTTCTTATTTAGAATTTCTTGTACTATCATCATTCTTGTTCTAACAATTGAAGATATTTGTCTCTATGGCATCCACATCTATATCTAAGAATATTCCATCTTTGCCTAATCCTAATTTTGAAATATTTGATGGAAAAGACTTTCCTAGATGGCGTGGAAAGATGAAATTCTTTTTAAGATGATTGAAGTTGACATTTTTATTTGAAAAAATGGCTTTGGGTTTCGAAAATTTAATTTATTACTTAATTGATTTAAATAAACCAAATTTTCAAAATGAAAACAAAGTCGCCACCTAATTTTAAGGATAATTAGGAAACCAATAAACATTTAAAAAGACTTAACAGAAAAAATTCTTTTAAAATTCAAAGAAAAGGGCTCGGGTTCACATTTTCACTTCAAGAAGGTTTTACACACTCGAAATGGCCACTAACACGCGATTGTCCGGCGATTAGGCAACTTTGACTAACTTCGAAAAAAAATCAACTTTAAAAAAATGAAATTGAAAGAGTCCAAATTAGAAAGTTTAAATTGTCACATTGTCTAATTTGACTAATAAAGACACTTGAAAATGATTTGAGTAAACTAAGAACTTTTCATAAATATCTTTGAAATTTTTAAAAATTCTAACACGCTCTTTTAAAATTAGAGAATCACAAAATTAAAAAATAAAAATAACACAAATGATTTGACTTTCGGAGAATTTAATTAGCCTTAAAAAAATAAATAATTAAAGCTACAAAAATAATGTTAGATTAGTGAACAAGATAATAAGTATCACAAACAAAAGCACACAGTATGGAAATAAATACAATTGGGCTTTGACAGGCCCAATTCCCAAAACCTGTCCCGATTCTAAAATAAAAGACTTGGGCCTGCCTAGCCCACATGCTCAAAAGGACTGTTGCTGCTTCCTTGGGCCATTGGCTCATTTCCTGTTTGTATGCAGAGTATATAATTTGCGTATATCAATGTATACACATTGGTTTTCCAACTTCCAAGACCTGTGAACAGCTCCAAAACCCTATAGACTGCTCTCTAGACCTGGTGATGTCCTAAACTGCAGAGTAGAGTCCCCAAAAGGACTCGAAAATGCGACATGTGCCAACGAAAATAATAGCACATAAGAAACCAATTATTTGAACCATAAAATATATAAACATTGTTATGAATCTAAGAATTTTGAATAGAGGTAATATGCATGTGAAAATCACAAAAAAAAAAAAATGCTCAGATTAGCAACGCAACAAGCATGATACATAAACTTTCAAATATAAAAATGGAAGAAACTCATGCAGATACGAAGCATAGCATGCTAAACTTTAAGTATTAATAGACAAGTTGAACTCAAGAGAAAACTAAAGGAAGTCATAGATTATGGCTTTTTTTCTAAAGAAAACCCAACGAGGTTGAAATAGATAAAAAGACATACTTAGGACAAAAAATAGTAGAGCAAACAAACTTTTGACACATTATCATGGATTTGGAACCATTTCGGCAGAAAACTCAAGTTTGCGTCAAAGACTTAACTATCAAAGTATAAAATGGTGAAGATGAACCATTTTAAACACCATTTAACTTAAGAGTTTATAACCGATTAAGAAACCACAAATATGGGGCAGGAAACATTAGACTAACAACCAATTCACAACAACATCACAACACGATTTCAAAAATGTCATAACTACCAACAACAACAAACCACAGCGTTGACACTCCATAACGGCATTTTCAGTCAACTAAGCGCAAATATGAGAACTTCGATATAGCTTCAAGATTCACATTCAACACAGTGTATGAAATTTACGGCGAACCAAGATAAATGAGACGAGAGTGTTACCTTTCTTGGAGTAACAAACTGGGACGAAGAATTCAGAGAAGTCTTTCCACCGCCAAAGAACATACCTTCCTTGACTCCGAATGTCTTCTAATTTCAAGGAATACCTCCTAAATCAACTAGAAACCTTAGAATCTGGACTTAACAAGAAGAGTGCTTTTTGAGAGTAGTGATGGCTACCCTAAAACAGTGGAGAAGAGTGAGAATTTATAGCAAAAAATTTAGGTCATTTTGGGGTGTGGGGGGGGGGGGGGAGGGAGGAAAGGATGAAAAATGGAGCTTTTGAATTTCAAAATTGAACGTTGGAGTGCACCGAGGAGTCGTCTAGTCAAACTTTTCTGCGTTGTTGCTCTCACTTGCTACGTTCTGGAGCGGTTTTATTGCTGGTTGTCGTTGATTTTGTTGTTGTGGATTGTGCGCGTGAGGTGAAAGGAAAAGAAGAAAAGGGAAAAATTAGAGGCGCACAGGTTTTCTAGTTATGCTTTTCCATTGATGAAGAAGAGGAGTGGGTAGGTGTGAGGAAGAAAAAGGGAAGGGAGGGACACGCGGGCCCATGTAAAACAAAAAGAAAAAGAAAAGAAAAAGTAAAGTAAAAAGGACAAAGAAAGGGACATCTGGGGTCGGCGTGCGGGTTTAAATTTTAAAATACACGATGAACTAAATTAGATCAATTAACGAGCTTTTTTTAAAATTAACTATACGAAATAATTAACTCAAGTATGAAGTACTTAGTTTCAAAAAATAATTTGATAATAAACAAGAATATAATTTCTTTTTATTTTTGAATAGTTATGAAAAAGTACGCAATTACATACGTACAGAGTATATGAAAAATAGTATATATAATACTAAAATAACTTAAAATATTTTTTTATTTACAATTTTTCTTAAAAATAATCATTTCAAATTGTTAAAATTGAAGAAGTTCGATAATTAATTTATAATGTGGAGGGTCAAAATTGGGTGTCAACAGCTGCCCCTTGTTTGGCTTGGGTCGATGAAAGAGACCCGAGGCAAAGGAAGTTGACGAATCCAATTTTGTCTGTCCACTCATTCATTGTATTGAAAAAAGGTGAGTAGTAAAGATTCTGAGAAATAATGGCCGGACCCTGGCATTGGGATTCCTACATATCCCAGGTTGCATGAGAATTCAGGTCACTTGTAGTTCAAGGCGCTTGATTTTACGCATGATTTTGAAAAATTCAAAAGCTATTTCAGAGTCGAATTATGAAGAGACCAAAAAGCTCTGGACTAGAACGAGAAGAGGTTGGAGTACAGTCAAGTTTTCAACATGGAGCTCACCTACATATCCCAGACATAGGAATCAGTTTGCTTGTAGTTCAACTCAATCAATTGAAAAGGAAATCTCTTATGCTAAGATAATCTTTGGTTGAAGAAGAGACATTTAAATTGAAAATGAAAAAGATTAGTCATGACTATGGTGCACTTCACAGCCATAAGTAAGAACTTACATGGACATAATTTTCAAAGCTATTGGTGTATTGTCACTTGGATTTGAAAAATTGCTTCTGGTGCGAGTTGAAATCATCCGGATGCGAAACTGAAACGAATGAATTCAAAGAAGTACCCACATGCCTTCTAATAAGGGTATGGTTGGGTTGTGGCGGAAGTCACTTCTCAGTTCGCATCCAAAGAGTTTGACATTCCTCTTCAGACTGTGTTCCAGTTCGCTGTTAAGAAAAGTTTCATGTTGTGCTTGCTCCATATCTCTTTGCTATGCAATATTTCCTGCTAAACTTTGTGCAAAATCTAAAAGGCATTTGTTAATCATAAGTTCATATAAATTTCAAAATTAATGCAGAGATTCTTGATATATGTATAAGATTGGCTACAATTAGTGCTAAATATTGTTGGTGCCAGTGCAAAGTTAGTGCTAAATCATGATTAGTGCCAAATTAGTGCCAAACATAGTTAGTGCCAACACAAAGTTAGTGCAAAATTAGTGCCATCATAGTTAGTGCAAAATTAGTGCCAAATATAGTTAGTGCCGGTGCAAAGTTAGTGCCAGTGCAAAGTTAGTGCCAAACATAGTTAGTGTCGGTGCAAAATTAGTGCCAAATTTAGTGCTAGTGCAAAGTTAGTATGAAATTAGTGCTGAATTATCAGAGATTAAATTTTAAAATCAAACCGTCTCATGGATGTCACAACTTTATTGCTCCGCTCTCTTAAATTATTTCTGCTCTTTTGTTTGCCTCCTTATTTGGACATTGCAACCTTATCTAAGATATAATACTTGTTGGATGAATAATACTCAAACTCCATTGTTGTTCTTGCTTGATTTTTCCTACGTTCAAAGAAAATTTGTAAGTTAGGGGAGGGAAGGCTTATTCACACTGACTTGAGATTCTCAACTCTATTCCTTTCCTGCCCTTTGTTTTGTTTGGACTCTCTGACTCCATCCGAGTAATGAGACTTGATAGATGACGAAGAAAATAATAATATAATATTTTTTAATAAATAAATAACTAAGTAGCACACATATATAAAAAATAATCATGTTGGGCCTCAGATTATGATATGCATTTGACATCCTTTGCACCATATACTTGCTTT
This sequence comes from Solanum medicagineum, assembly GCA_026153255.1. Classification (NCBI taxonomy): domain Eukaryota; kingdom Viridiplantae; phylum Streptophyta; class Magnoliopsida; order Solanales; family Solanaceae; genus Solanum; species Solanum medicagineum. The sequence goes on from JAPFFP010042790.1 coordinate 5,498, forward strand.
ATTCAGCATCCTCGCTTAGCACATTCTAAAACATATTTACCCCAGCTTTTCACTTTAACCAATTTGTCGAGCTCATTTGTAGTAAAATTTTGAGACTTCCTCAAAATCTGCTCCAATTTTGTCTCAGAAATAATAAAAAAAATTTAAAGGATGCGACCGAGCCCATAAGGCACCTATGTATCCCCTAAAGATAGGAATCACGTCGTACATAGTTTAGGATAAAACATAAGAAAAAGATTTAATGTGATCGAAGCCGATGAGGCCGCCTACGTATCCTACCAAGGAAATCAGGTCAAACATAGTTCATATTACACGCAAAATAGAATTTAGAAAAAATTTTACTAATATGACCGAAGCTAATAAAAGCCGCCTACGTATCCTGCCAAGGGAATCAGGTCCGGACATAGTGCAAATTACATACAAAGTAGAATTTACAAAAATTTGTACTAATGTAGCCGAAGCTAATAAAAGCTGCCTACGTATCCTGCCAAGGGAATCAGGTCCGGACGTAGTTCGAATTACATAAAAGGGGTGTGAAATGCAATAAGCTAAATTACACTTCTAGGAACAAATGAACTTTAATCCTACATCACCATCCGTGTTGCTAAATCATGTTGATAATAACCGCTAAATACTTCATCATTGAGCCAAAGCACATTTGCATACTCCTTTAACAAATCAAGCAATGGTTTCTTCTCAAGTGGCATCAACATTGATTCATATTCTTCTTGTTAGCTTTGAGTTGTCTAAATTCAAAATTCTAGCTTTATCTAAAAATTGACCAAATTCCTAGACTAGCTTGTCAAGTGGCATATCATTTTCGTATTCGTTGAATTTCTGCAGGTCATTCATGTGTTGCTCTGTTACCTCATCACATGTCATAATCGTAGAACCAATAAATTTATAATTTTATATGCTGAAAGAGTGAAAAATAGAGATAAAAATAAAGAATTAAAGGCAAAACGAAAAACATTTATAGATTTTGCATTCGAGCTTTCAAAAAGGGAGGCGAGAATAATAAAAGTTTTTCTACATGATTAAACCCTCAATTTTAAATTACGTCATTTGAAAATACTGATAAAATTCAATCTATAAAGATTCCCGGGGAACCAAGGATGAAGGTCCAATTCCTCAATGTATCTCCTGGTTCGGCATCCAAGATGGTCTATGTCTCAATGAAATCTCTAATTTTCTCTCCAGTAATAGAAAAATTTCTAGTCCCTTTAGCTAGATCATCCTGAAAAACATCCTGTGACATTCGGACAACAGACAAATTGGCAAGTGGTATAGAATCTGGTATGTAAATGTCACCCTTCTCCTTGATATCAAGCTTAAGAACCTTTTCACAAGTAGCACTTCTTGCTGGCGTTATTGTCCTCTTCAAACTCAGCTCATCATCTGTCGTGATCATATTCACCCCTGTATTCCCATGATTAGGCAACGGGTTATTGTTCACATTTGGGGGAGCCCCTTTGAGCTGGATCACATTTTCCTTGATAAGAAGTTCAATCTTATCTTTGAGAGCAAAATAATTTTCTGTGTCATGCCCGACAACTCCTGAATGATATGCACAATGTTTAGACTCATCAAACCACTTAGGATGAGGTTCCACATCTCTCCAAAGAATTGGTTGGATCACTCATGTTGTTTTCAACCTTTCAAAGAGTTGGGTATATGATTCAGCTAGAGGCATGTAAGTCTTCCTTTTATCAAAATTTTGGCGTGGCCTAGGTGGGGTTGCAGGATTATTTGGAGGTTGATAACGAGATGGTTGATAAATGGGTGGGTTTTGATATGTGGGAGGTTGTTGGTAATACAGTAGTTGGTATTGTAGACGGGATACGAAATAGGTGAAGATGTTTGGTGGTATGGGCTTTAAGATGGTAGACTATGGTATGCATGAATTTGGCCTAGCCCACGTCCTTAAACATTCATTACAGCTGCGACTTCCTCTTTTTTCTTCTTAACTCCCCCTATTGTCCCAGCTTGAATTGCTTTATTTGCTTTTTTGTAAGGCTGCAAAGTTCGTGACTCTACCGGACTTGTTTCCTTCTTCCAAAGCTTCCCCAATCTTAATAAGATCTGTGAATTTTGCACATGTCATATGCAACATTCTCTCATAATACATATTATCTTGAGCTTTGATAAAGATGTCCTTCATTTCATTTTTATCGAATGGGGGTCAGACTCTAGCTGCTTCAGATGTCCAATGAATGTTATACTCACGAAAAGTCTCATTTGTTTTCTTTTTCAACTTTTCAAGGTAAGACCGATCAGGGACGATCTCAATGTTGAATCTGAACCTTTCCATGAAATCCTCTGCCATACTACTATGATTACGTCAATTCTTAAGATCTTGCTCTATATACCAAGTTAATGCATCTCCGATTAGACTTCTGATAAATAATTTGATTCTTATGGCCTCATTCCTACCTACCCCGATCAACTTATCACAATAGGATCTTAAATGATTGTGAGAATTTCTTGTCCCATCAAACATCTCAAATTTTGGTGGCTTGTATCCCTCAGGCAAGTTGATGTCAGGATGCACACACAGATCCTCATACTCGAGTTTCTCTCCTCTCTTAGAAAGCGCATATTCCTATCTTCTTCCCTCAACTCTCGCATCTCCTTGTCACGTTCCTCCAACTTTATTTTTCATTTTCTCTCCAACAACTCATATTGATCAACAATTGATGCTAAAGTAGTGGATGGCTAAACTTCTGTCACACATATCAGTGGAACACATTGTACATTAGGATCAACATGTACTGCCGACATATGTTGAAGAGTTGAGTGATTTTGGATTGATGGCATATTGTGGGTATTGATGGTTGGGATGACATGTAATGATTTATGGAAATTTGGTTTTGAGAATTTTGGTATGCAGAATATTGGGTAGTATATTGAGGATAAAAAGAAATTTGGTTTGGAAGGCTTTGGTAGACGGGAAATGGAGCAACATGTTCTGGGTTAAGAGAGGCTTGAACATGAGGCAGGTTAACATGTTGGATATTGGAGGAAATTTGGTTGGATGAGTTTTGGCATATGATAAATGGGTTAACATATTGGGGGTTAACATTAGCTGGGGTTATAGTTGGTGGACTTATGGGATGTGAGTTCATGACATGTGTGTTTATAGGTTTGGTGTTTTGTGGAGAGAAATGGTTAGGAACAGAAGATTCGAAGTTGGAAAGTGAGGGGGTATTGGAGCACTTGCCCCTGGTTCTTGGGAAGGATGGTTGGAAATTGATAACTTGCCAAGATTTCTAACACGCTCAACTTCTCCTTGCAAATTAGCAATTTGTTGCTCCAATCGAGCAATGTGTTCATCATTACTAGTTTCGTCCTTAGTTGTCGAAGTTTCGGGATTGTCTTCAGTAGGAATGATATTTTCAATGCCCAAAAGGTCTGCCATCGGTGGATCGACCAAGCTAGTTCTCGGCTTTCGCACTGCCCATTGAGGTAAAGTGTTTGCGTCGTCAGACATCTCGAGTGCTAACATGAATAAGCCTTTTGGGAAATAGGATTAAAAAACTAAAAAGAATAAAAAATAAAAACCAATGTTAGAAAAGGCGGCAAAACATCTAAACAATTTTGAAATAGGAGAAAAAGTCATATAGTAAATAAAGTAGTGCAAAACAAAAATTAAGCAAGTTATAAGACAATTATAGCGTCCTAATATACAAGGGACCTTTTTATGCCTGAGGTAGGCCTAACAAAAATTTGAAGGACAAAATGTGCCAATATACGTCACTTCATTGCTCTTTAATCAATTAATATATATATATATATATATATATATATATATATATATATATATATATTCAAAAATATAGTACAAGAATAAAATAGGATACTCCTAATCTAATAAGCTATTCTAAATCATCATCACGCATCTCTTAATTTGCTCTGTGTGCTGATGTTGCTAAAGTGCATTTTCATATACCGAAGTTTGGGAAGCTTGATAGACTGCAAAACAAAAGGTTAGCTTATGTCTATCCACTAAGTTTAACTAATTAAGAGCAAATAGTCGGTATTTAGGCACAATTATTCTTCAAATATGCACATAGATTATGATAAGGTGTCACTTGGGGTCGTGAATCCACTTGGGCGTTTGGTAAGGTAAACTAATGATCTTAATACGCCTTGCATATTAGACTCCTAGACTTGCATGATGCATGTTCCTTAAAGGGTGTTGGTTTCGCTCTATCTTAGGTGTCTAAGAGTAGGTTTTGAATAGACCGGGCACTCAAGCGAACAACCTGAGCTGGAAATCATGACAACCATTAAAGGCAACGCGAACCAATAAATTGTCACTTTCTCCAAAAAAGGGTTAGGTATTTGAAAGTCTGGCTGCGGGTTCGCAAAATCATCCTTGCAAATACACAAGATATAATAAAAGATGTCATGAATGCAAATGACAATTATAATTTGAATTTAAGCAAATATGAGGCAAATAAAGGAAACACAAAAAAGGTTACTAATTCTTACAACCCGAATAGTTAATCAAATAATCATAATCTAATGGTTAAAATCTAATTAAGTTCCCCAGCAGAGTTATCATTTCTGTTATTTGATAAAATGGCTTTGGATTTCGAAAATTTGATTTATTACTTAATTGATTTAAATAAACCAAAGTCGCCACCTAATTTTAAGGATAATTAGGAAACCAATAAAACATTTAAAAAGACTTAACAGAAAAATCCTTTAAAAATTCAAAGAAAAGGGCTCGGGTTCACATTTCCACTTGAAGGTTTTACGCACTCAAAATGACCGGTAACACGCGGTTGTCCGGCGATTAGGCAACTTTGACTAACTTAAAAAAAATCAACTTAAAAAAATGAAATTTAAAAAGTCCAAATTAGAAAGTTTAAATTGTCACATTATCTAATTTGGCTAATAAAGACACTTGAAAATGATTTGAATAAACTAAGAACTTTTCATAAGTATTTTTGAAATGTTTAAAAATCCTAACACATATTTTTAAAATTAAAAGATCACCAAATTAAAAAATAAAAATAACACAAATGGTTTGACTTTCAGAGAATTTAATTAACCTTAAGAAAAACAAATAATTAAAGCTACAAAAATAATGTTAGAGTTAGTGAATAAGATAATAAGTATCACAAATAAAAGTACACAATTAGAAAATAAATACAATTGGGCTTTGGCAGACCCAATTCCCAAAACCTATCCTAATTCTAAAATAAGAGACTTGGGCCTACCTAGCCCACATGCTCAAAAGGATTGTTGTTGCTTCCTTGGGCCGTTCGCTTGTTTCCTGCTTGTATACAGAGTGCATATTTTGAGTATATCAGTGTATACTCATTGTTTTCCAGCTTCCAAGACCTGTGAACAATTCCAAAATCCTGTAGACTACTCCCTAGACCTGGTGATGTCCTAAAATGCAGGGTGGAGTCCCCAAAAGGACTCGAAAACGCCACATGTGCCAAAGAAAATAATAGCACATAAGAAGCCAATTATTTGAACCATAAAATATATAAACATATTTATGAATCTAAGTATTTTGAACAGAGGTAATATGAACGTGAAAATCACAAAAAAAAAATGCTCAGATTAGCAACACAACAAGCATGATATATAGACTTTCAAATATAAATATGGAAGAACTCATGCAGTTACGAAGTATAACATGCTAAACTTTAAACATTAATAGACAAGTTGAACTCAAGAGCGAACTAAAGGAAGTCTTAGATCATGTTTTTTACTAAAGAAAGCCCAACGAGTTTGAAATAGATCAAGGCATACTTAGGACAAAAAATAGAAGAGGAAACAAACTTTTGACACATTATCGGGGATTTGGAACCATTTCGGCAGAAAACTCAAGTTTGCGTCAAAGACTTAACTATCAAAGTATAGAATGGTGAATATGAACTATTTTAAATACCACTTAACTTAAGAGTTTATAATCAATTAAGAAACCACAAAGATGGGATGGGAAACATTAGACTAACAACCAATTAAAGACAACATCACAACACGCTTCCAGAAATGTCTTAATGACCAACAACAACAAACCACAACGTTGACTTTCCATAACGGCATTTCCAGTTGAACAAACTATGCGCAAATATGAGAACTTGTATATAGCTTCAAGATTCACATTCAACACTGTGTATGAAATTTATGATGAAGCCAAGATGAACGAGACGAGAGTGTTACCTTTCTTGGAGCAACGAACTGGGACAAAGAATTCAAGAAGACTTTCCACCGCCAAAGAACTTTGTCTGCACCTTCCTCGACTCCAAATGGCTTCTAATTTCAAAGAAATCTCCTAAATCAACTAGAAACCTTAGAATTTGGACTTAATAAGAAGAGTACTTTTTGAGGGTAGTGCCGGCTGCCCTAAAACAATGTAGAAGAGTGAGAATTTATAGCAAAAAATTTAGGTCGTTTTGGAGGGGGGGGGAGGATGAAAAATAGAGCTTTTGAATTTCAAAATTGAACGTTAGGGTGCACGGAGGAGTTGTCTAGTCAAACTTTTCTGCGTTATCGCTCTCGCTTGTTGCGTTTGGAGCAGTTTTGCCGCTGATTGTCGTTGATTTTGTTGTCGTGGTTTGTGAGCGTGAGGTGAAAGGAAAAGAAGAAAAGGGAAACATTGGAGGCGCACAGGTATTTTGGTTGTGCTTTTCTTCATTGATAAAGAAGAATGGGAGTGGGTAGGTGTGAGAAAGAAAAAGGGAAGGAGGACACGCGGGCCCACGTAAAAGAAAAAGAAAAGGAAAAGAAAAAGTAAAGTAAAAAGGAAAAAGCAAGGGGACATATGGGGTCGGGGCGCGGGTTTAAATTTTAAAATACACGATAAATTAAATTAGATCAATTAACGAGCTTTATCTAAAATTAATTAAGCGAAATAGTTAACTCAATTATGCACCACTTACTTTCGGAAAATAATTTGATAATAAAAAAGAATATAATTTCTTTTTATTTTTGAATAATTATGAAAAAGTACGCAATTACATACGTACAAAGTATATGAAAAAATATATATAATACTAAAATAACTTAAAATATTTTTTTTATTTGCAATTTTTCTTAAAAATAATCATTTCAAATTATTAAAAATTGAAGAAGCTCGATAATTAATTTATAATGTGGAAGGTCAAAATTGGGTGTCAACAGACATATGTTCTTGAAAAACCTTGTCTTAAGGCTCACAATTCTGAGGTACCATCTAACGAGGCTGCTTTGATTAAAGAACAAATTGTCAAGTGACAAGATGATGATTACTTATGCAAGAATTTTATTTTTGGAGGAATGTCTAAAAATACTATGATCAATATTATATCAAGTACAAATTTGCCAAGGATATTTGGGATAATCTTCAAGCCAGCTTTTGGCAGAAGAGGCGAGTTCTAAGAAATTTCTTGTTTCAAATTATATGGAGTTCAAAATGGTTGATGACAAGTCAATCACTGAACAAGTACAAGAGTTTTAACTTATAGCTAATAAAATTGCTATAGCTGGAATTACTCTTGATGAAAACTTTCATGTTGGTGCTATTGTCTCAAAACTTCCTCCGTCTTGAAAAGAGTATAGAAGTAAACTCTTAGACAAGAAGGAAGATTTGACTCTTGAATAATTGTTGCAACACTTGCAAATTGAACAAGAGACACGATACCATGACAATAATACTTTGAAGGAACCTATCATGAAAGCTCATATTATTGAAGAAAAATTCACCAAGAAGGAACCTGGCAATAAGAAACTATTGAAGGTAAAGAAGAATGTGCATTTTTAAGCGTACTAATTCTAAATCGGATAAATGTTATCATTGTCACAAAATTGGCCATTATGCACGTGATTGTAAAATTCCTAAAGCTGAAAAGAAGAAAGAAAAAACAAACAACAGTAAAAAGAATGAACTTGTGGCAATGGTCATAGAAGCTTTTGTAGCCGAGATCAAGTGGAATGGTGGATAGACACCTGGTGCAACTCGTCATATATCAGGTGATCAAAATATTTTCACTACCTATGAATTAGTGGGGGACAATAAAATGTTAATATGGGAAACTCGTCTTCTGCTAAGGTTGTGGGAAAAAGAACGGTCGAATTGGAATTCACTTCTGGGGAAATGGTCACATTGATAGACGTGTTATATGTTCTTGATATTTGAAAGAACTTGGTGTCAGGTACGCTTCTTTCGAAGCATGGTTTTAAAATGATTTTTGAGGCAAATAAATTTATTTTGTCTAAAAATGACATGTTTGTTGGAAAAGGTTATGCTACAAATGGTATGTTCAAACTCAATATTGAAAATGAAAATAT
>JAPFFP010042791.1:1150-13788 GCA_026153255.1 Solanum medicagineum
ATAAGTTACGGATTAATTATGTGTTTTTTTCCCTATCGACATTTAACTGAATTCAAAATAAGTTATTAACAATCATCTGATTTAGAGATAAGTTAAAGATTAATTATGTGTTTTTTTCCTATAATTGAATTCAAAATAAGTTATTAACAGTCATCTGATTTAGAGATAAGTTACAGATTAATTATGTGTGTTTTCTCCTATCAACATTTAACCGAATTCAAAATAATTTATTACTCACTCCCCACCCCCACCACCCTCGCCCGATCCTTTTTTTTGATTGTCATGATTTTTATTTTAGAGTCAAATTATATAAATTTTCGCTAATACTTTAAGATGTATTTTTTAATCATATTTATATGAAAAAATTGCAATCAATAATATTTTTCTTATACTTTTTGGATATTCTAATTTTTATTTTCAAATATTAAATTAATTTTACCTAATTTAGCTTTAAAAATTAGTCAAATTAATTTTGAAAAGTGCGACATGACAACTAAAAAGGGACATATGGATTATTCAATTCAAGAAGTTGTGATACACTATTGCAGTATTGGATCGTTTTAAATAATTCATATAATTTTCTCTTTTTATTTCAAGATAAAAAATAATAAGATGAGATACGTTACATTCACTACTAAAAACAATGAAAAAATTGAGGGATAGAAAATCGAAGGATATGGCTTGTAGAAAAAAATCAAGGAAATATCGATCCATTTCATCGTTTTTTATTTTTCTAGAAAATCAATAAACTTTAGGAAAATGGTCGGACATCCATCATTTTTTTTGGTGCAAAATTAAAGACAATTGATGCAGTCCCTCAGATTTTTTATTATTTTTTATAAAATCAAGGGATTTCATAGATTTTGAAGTGAAAAAAATTATAGTTGAAGAGTATAAACAAAAATAAAAATATTCATTTTATCAAAGAACAAGTGTTGAGTGGCAGAATTATTCAAAGTCATATTAAATATCTTAATTCAATTCTAAATAGAAATATTTTTTATGTATATTTTTGAAAAATCAATCTTGTCTATCGATTTTAACCTATCGTATCCATTTGTAAAATCAATGATCTACGATCCATCAATTTTTCTTAAAAAATTTATTCCGTCTTTCAATTTTGACCCTTTTTTAGTTGTGGTTGAATTATATCGTTGGTTTTTCTTGGGATAAGGTCTAATAATTTTGAAATAAAATGTGAGATTAGTTTCTTCTTGTTTGGTGAATTTTTTATTTCAAGATAAGCATTCCTAGGAATAATCATACCTCAATTATAATATTATTTTTATACAACATTCTGTGTGAACTAGACAAAAGGTTCGAATGAACCCTCTGAACACAAAGTGGCTCCGCCGCCTGCTAAAGCTAATAAGCATTAATAACAATCATGAATTAATAAGTAATAACTCTATAAGAAATACCTCAGGTAAACAAGAGTTTGTGCGATGCCCTCATTTTGATTTTCTGAAACATCATTATTCTGAGACCTACATTAGTACATATATAGAAAAAAGTGGTTAGATCTAAACAAAAATTGATCGATAAACTAGAATAGCAAAAAAAAAATAATAATAAAAATTTACATCTTGAAAAAAGAATAATCAGAGGATGATAATTTCAAGAATAAGCCTTGTCTCCTCCAAAACTAAGAAGCACATTGAGGCATTAGACATCCTCTTATTTATAATACACACATATACATAGATATATTATTATTGTATTTGTAGATACTTTTTTAGATTTTAATTACCATATTAATGAATAAAAATATAGACGAGATTGATGAAATTCGATTTGCACAGTGTGAATCCAATATCGATTTATAAAATATACTAATTAAATTCTATTATATTAGTTTTTATTTATTTTTCTATAATAACAAAAAATGGCTAAATTGTCACGATTCAATCCACAGGATCGTGCATAGGAATGGCAATGAAGCAGTGTGGGGCATGTGCGGGTGCGGAGTGGGTTGAGCTCAAACTGTAAATTTTTAAAATCGCCCTCTCTGTTCGATAATTTTATTCATTTTCAATCTGGCTCACCCCGTCCCATATAGACACGTTGTAATGACCTTGAAGGTCATTTTTGATTAAAATTACCATTTTGCCCTTCTTGTAAGTTGCTTTGGTCATTTTTTAAGTCTAAAATCGTATTTTGAAAACCTTGTAAAAAGTTGGGGTTTTGCTAACAAAAAAGTTTTTAAAGGCTTTAAGTTGGAAAAATTTGAGTTTTGTGATCATTTTAAGTTTCGTGTGTCGAATTGCCATTCTGTCAATTTCACCAGCTCCGAAATGCCGAATCTGATCTAAAAGAACTTGCAGAACTGAATTTGGATTTAAAATGGATAATTTAGGCCCAAAGTTGTATTTTTTAGTTCATTTTGAATCATAGTTTGGATTTGGTCAACATTCAGAGTTCAAAAGCTTGAATCGCAATTCCATCAGTTCTAGTGGTTTCGGATGGTGAAACTAACACTGGGAATGACTTTGCTATAATTTATAGAGTTCCCGAAGTTATTTCGAGTATTTGAGTTCTAAATAAGTTTAGATCTTTCTCGTGGGTTCCGGGCCAAGGAGATCTCGAATTCGAATTCTGATGGTTCTATTGTGTCCAGAACGTTGTTTTTGACAGGGTTCCATGTTTGGTTTGTGTTTGGGATTCTGAATGAGTCCCGAGGGTTTATTTCATGATTGTTCTGCATTGTGTATTGCTGGTGTGAATAGTTTCTGGTGCAACTCCCATTTACTCTCCTCGATCACAGGCTTAGGACCGCATTCACGGAGGTTTGGGTGTTGTACCCTCTGCGTTCAAGAACCCCATTCGCAAGATATATTGGAGTGGCCTCTGCATTCTTGGCTGTTACCCCTCCGTGCCTTTTGTGTTCCCAAATTTTGCTCCACTATGCGGAGCACACAGATTCTTTGAACAACAATGACTTTTTAAAGCGACGGATTTAATATATTTCCTCCATTTTCAAACTTTCAAGCTTCGTTTTTGGGTGATTCTTCAGGGTTTTTTATGGTGAATCTCTTAGTTAACTGTGTTATAACCCATTTCTTCAATTTCCATTGATTAAATTATATTTTTAACTTGTAATTTAGGGCTTTAATTGTAGAAATTGGGAATTTTTAGGGTATTGATTCCTAATGTTTATTTGATGACTTCTACCTCATTTTAACTCCATTTTTGAAACGGTTTTCACAATTGAGTTCCTTATTACTTGGAGAATGTTTTCATGTATTAAGTTTTAGTTTCCAATTACTTTTTTCGGCATTTGTGACCATTTAGTCCTTTTCACCCGAATTAATTGATTTTAGTGTCATTAGATTCTTATATGATTGTGATATTATATTTGAATAGATTGCGGTGATTTGGATTACCGTGGAAGGGAAAAGGCCATTGATTTGGCTTGATTCGAGACTTTTTCTAAGGCAAGTAGACTTCTAACCTTTTGTTAAGTATGATTGAACCTTGTATGCTCCTATATATGTGGAATTGAGTATTTTTGGGTAGGATTGTATCACAATAGGCTTTGATCATGAGGTTTCGAATTGAGTAGTGGTTCTTATATGGAATATTGACTTGTGAACTAATTGTGAATCCGTAATACATGTGATCTTGTGAATAATTTGATATTGATACTGACATGATGCTTGTATTGAGATGAGAATGATATGTTGAAACTGTGATGATATTGAAATCGTTGTGATATTTAATATTGAGATGAAACCAACAATGTGCACATCACATTTATTATTATTTATGCATTGATACTTGTGATGGCTACAACCAAGAGATGAGTAAGGTAACATGTGGGGTGGCCGAAGTCTCTACCGGTTGATGATTAGTTGAGGTTTCTATCGGCGAGACAAGGTAATATGCCAGTTGATGATGTCCAAGGTTGCTTCTGGATGGGCCACCTGGGACTCTTGCTGGGCTATTTGTAAACCCACTCGTATGATTTTTTGAGAAAGTTGCGCCAAAGCCCCTTACAACGCTAGGTTCCGTAGGCTAACACCCACAGAAAACTTCCAAAATCGCCCGTTTCCTATTACTTAGCCCATAAAATCCTACCAGGCATCCCCCTGTATCGCTGGGCCACCTAGGCCTCTTGTCGAGCTCATTGCAGACCCACTCATATGATTTTTCAGGAAAGTTGCACAGGAGCCACCTATAATACCAGATTCATTGGGCTAACACCCATAGACAATTGGCAAAATCACCTATTTCCTGTTCTTTGGCCAATAAAAACCTACCAGGCATCCGAGGCCGCTACTGGGCCACTTGGGCCTTTTGTTGGGCTCGTTGCGGATCCACTCGTATGATTTTTCTATAAATATATGCCTGAGCCTCTTGCCGCGCTAGATTCCATGGGCTAATACCCATAAAAACTGCAAAAATCACATGTTTCTTGTTCCTTGAACCATAAAATTCTAATAGGCATCTGTCGCTGCCGTCGGGCGACCTAGGACTCTTTCCATGCTCGTTACGGACCCACTCATATGAATTTTTAGAAATGTTGACAAAGCTCTTGCAGCGCCAGATTTCATAGGCTAACACCCACAAATAACTGCCAAAATCGCCTGTTTTCATTTCCTTGGCCCATAAAATCCTACCAGGCGTCCCCCGTTGTTGCGAGGCCACCTGGGCCTTTTGCCGGACTCCTTACAGATCTACTCATATGATTCTTCGGGAAAGTTACCCTGGAACCCCATGTAGCACCAAACTCCGTGGGCTAACACCCACAGAAAACTACCGAAATCGCTTGTTTCCTGTTCCTTGGTCCATAAAATCCTACCAAGCGTCCCCTGCCACCGCTGAGCCACCAGGCCATCTTGTTGGGCTCGTTACAGACCAAATTGTATGATTTTTTGGAAAGTTGCACCAGAGGCCCCGGTAGTGCCAGAATCCATGGGCTAACATCCATAGAAAACTGTTGAAATCGTCCGTTTCATGTTTCTTGGCCCATAGAATCCTAGCAGGTGTCCCCTATCGTTATTGGGCCACCTAGGCCTCTTGGCAGGCTTGTTGTGGACCCACCTATATGATTATTCGAGAAATTTGAGCTGGAGAATCCTGTAGCGCCAGAATCCATGGGCTAACACCAACAGAAAACTGCCAAAATCGTCTGTTTCCTATTCCTTGGCCCATAAAATCCTACATTGCATTCCCCAGCCGCCACCTGGCTACCTGGGTCTCTTGTTGGGCTCGTTGCAGACCCACTTATATGATTCTTTGGGATAGTTATAATAGAGCTCCTGGCAACACCAAAATCTATGTGCTAACACCCAAAAAAAACTGCTAAAATGACCTATTTCCTATTCCTTGCCCCATAAAATCCTATCAGGTATCCCCCGGCGCCGTTGAGATACCAGGGCCTCTTGTCGGGCTCATTGCAAACCCACTCGTATGATTTTTGGAGAAGTTGCGCTGGAGCCCCCTGCAGCACTAGAATCTGTGGGCTAATTAACACCCATAGAAAATTGCAAAAATCACTGTTTCTTGTTCCTTGGCCCATAAAATCCTACCAGGCGTCCCCCGCCGACGCCGGGCCACCTGGGCCTCTTGCTGGGCTTATTGTAGACTCACTCGTATGAATTTTCGAGAAAGTAGGATCAGAGCCCTTTTGTAACGCCAAATTCTGTTCGCTAACACCCACAGAAAACTACCGAAATCACATGTTTCCTGTTCCTTAGCCCAAAAAATCCTACTAGGCATCCCTCGCCGCCGTCGAGCCAGCTGGGCCTCTTACTAGGCTCGTTATGGACCCACTCGTATGCGTTTTTAGGGAAGTTGCATAGGAGCCCCTTGCAGTGCCAGATTTCATGGGCTAACACCCATAGAAGACTGTCAAAATTGCCTGTTTCTGGTTTCTTCGCTCATTAGATCCTACCAGGTGTCCCCCGCCACCGCTGGGCCACCTAGGCCTCTTATTGGGCTCGTTGTAGATTAACTTGTATGATTTCCTGGGAAATGTTGCGGGATCCCCCTGCAACACATGAATCCATGGGCTAACACCCATAAAAAACTGCCAAAATTGCCGATTTCGTGTTCCTTGGCCCATAAAATCCTACCAGGCGTCCCCCGCCACTGTCGGACAACCAGGGCCTCTTTCCGGTTTCTTTCCCGACGGACTTGTATTATTTTTCGAGGAAGTAGCACGAAAGCCTCCTGAAACACTAGAATCTTTGGGCTAACACCTACAGAAAACTGCCCAAATCACTTCTTTCATATTCCTTGGCCCATAAAATCCTACAAGGCGTCCCCCCTACTGCCGGGCCGCCTGAGCCTCTTGCTGGGCTCGTTGCGGACACACTCGTATGATTTTTCGATGAAGTTGTGTTGAATCCCCTTGTAGTGCCAGAAACCATGGGCTAACGCACAGAGAAAACTGCTGAAACTGCCTGTTTTCTATTCTTAGGCTCATAAACTTCTACCAGGCGTCCCCCGTTGCCGCCCGACCACCTAGGCCTCTTGTCGGACTCGTTGCAGACCCACTCGTATGATTTTTCGGGGAAGTTATGCCGGAGCACCCTACAGCGCCAGAATCTGTGGGCTAACACAAACAGAAAACTGCCGGAATCACCTATTTCCTATTCCTTGGCCCATAAAATCCTACCAGGTGTCTCCCACTGCCGTCGGAGCACTTGGGCGTTTTTTCGCGCTCATTACGGACCCATTCATATGACTTTTTGGAAAAGTTGCACCGGAGCCCCTTGCAACGTCAGAATTCACGGGCTGACACCGGTAGAAAACTACCTAAATTGCTTATTTCCTGTTCCTTGGCCCATAAAATTTTACTAGGCGTCCCCTCCCAGGCAACTTGGGCCTCTTGCCGGGCTCGTTATAGACCCACTCGTATGATTTTTTGGTAAAGTTAGGCAGAAGAGCCCTGCAACACCAGAATTCATAGGCTAACACCCACAGAAAAAACTTTCGAAATTGCCTGTTTCCTGTTCTTGGCCCATAAAATGCTACCAGGTGTCCCCCTCGCCGCCGAGCTACCTGGGCCTCTTACCCGGCTCTTTACGGACCCACTGGAATGATTTTTAGGGAAAGTTGCACCGGAGCCCCCAGTAGTGCTATAATCCGTGGGCTAACACCCATAGAAAACTACTGAAATTGTCTGTTTGCTGTTCCTTGGCACATAAAATCCTACCAGGCGTCCTCCGTCACCGCCGAGCCACCTAGGACTCTTGCTGGGCTCATTGCGGATCCACTCATATGATTTCTCAAGGAAGTTGCGCAAGAGCCCCCTGTTGTGCCAGAATTCGTGGGATAACACCCATATAAAACTGCTGAAATCACCTGTTTCCTATTCCTTGGCCAATTAAATCCTACCAAGCGTCCCCCACCACCGGCGGGCCACCTTGGCAACTTGCCGAGCTCATTATAGACTGACTTGTATTATTTTTTGGGGAAGTAGTATCAGAGCCCCCCTGCAACGCCAAATTCGGGGGATAACACCCACAAAAAACTGTCGAAATCACCTATTTCCTTTTCCTTGGTTCATAAAATCGTACAAGGCGTCCCCCACCGCCGTCGGGCCACCTTGGCATCTTTCTGGGCTCGTTTTAGAGCTATTCATATGATCTTTCGAGAAATTTAGACCAGAGCCCACTTCATCGCTTTAATCCGTGCGTTAACATCCACAGAAAACTCCCGAAATTGCCTATTTTCTGTTCCTTGGCCCGTAAAATCTTACTAGGCATCCCCCACCATCGCTGGGCCACCTGGACCTCTTAACGGGCTCATTACGGACCCATTCATATAAATTTTTAGGGAAGTTGCATTGAAGCTTCCTGCTGCGCCAAAATTCGTGGGCTAACACCCACAAAAAACTGTTAAAAAAGCCTGTTTCCTGTTCCTTAGTTCATAAAATCCTACCAGGCGTCTCCTGTCACTGTCGGGCCACCTAGGCTTCTTGTCGGGCTCGTTACGGACCCACTCGCATAATATTATGGGGAGGTTGCGTCGAAGCCCCCTGCAGCGCCAAAAATTCGTGGGCTAACACCTAAAGAAAATTACCAAAATCACTTGTTTTCTATTCCTTGGGCTCGTTGTAGACCTACTCGCATTATATTTAGGGGAAGTTGTGCCAGATCCTCCTACAGCGCCAGAATCCATGGGCTAACACCCATAGAAAACTGCTAAAATAGCCTGTTTCATGTTCCTTGGCCCATAAAATCCTACCAGGCATCCCCCACCGCCGCCCGGACACCTTTTTCATGCAAGTTGCGCCGGAGCCCCCTGCAGCGCCAGAATCAGTGGGCTAACACCCATAGAAAACTGCCGAAATCACCTTTATACTATTCCTTTGCCCATAAAATCCTACCAAGCGTCCCCCAATGCCGTCGAGCAACTTTGGCCTCTTGCCGGGCTTGTTATGGACCTACTCGTATGATTTTTTTATGAACTTCCACTGGAGCTCCCTGTTTCGCCAAAATCCATGGGCTAACACCCACAGAAAACTGCCGGAATAGACTATTTCCTGTTCGATGGACCATAAAATCCTACCAAACATCCCCCGCCGCTACTAGGCCACCTAACCCTCTTGTTAGGCTTATTGCGGACCACTCGTATGAAATTTTGAGGAAGTTGCACTGGAGCCCCCTGCAACACCAGAATTGTGGGCTAACACCCTTAGAAAACAGCCAAAATCGCCAATTTCCTATTTCTGGGCCCAAAAAATCATATCGGGCGTCCCCTGCCACCGCCGGGCCACCTGGACCTCTTACCGAGCTCATTGCGGACCCACTAGTATGATTTTTTATGGAAATTAAACTAGATCCCCTTATAACACCAGAATCTGTGGGCTAACACCCACAGAAAATTGCCAAAATCACCTGTTTCCATTTCCTAGGCCCATAAAATCCTACACGACGTCCCCCGCCATCGCCGGGCCACCCAGGTCTCTTGCCGAGCTCTTTATGGACCCACTTATATGATTTTTCAGGGAAGTTGCACCTTAACCACCTACAGTTCCACAATCTGTGAGTTAAAACCCATAGAAAATTGCTGAAATTGCCTATTTTCTGTTCCTTGGCCCATAAAATCCTACCAGGTGTCCCCCGCCATGTCGAGCCACTTGGGTATATTGTCGGGCTCGTTGCGGACCCACTCATATGATTTTTTATGGAAGTTGCGCTGGAGCCCCCAGCAGCGCCAGAATCCGTGGGCTAACACCTATAGAAAACTACCGAAATCGTCGGTTTCCTATTCCTTGGACCAAATAAACAAGCCAGACGTCCCCTACCACCACCGAGCCACCTAGCCCTCTTGTCGTGCTCATTGTGGACCCTTGTATGAATTTTTGGGGAAGTTGCACCAGAGCCCCCTGTAGTACCCGAATTTGTGGGCTAACACCCATAGAAACTGTCGAAATCACCTGTTTCCTGTTCCTTGGCCCAAAAAATCATACCAGGTGTCCCCCGCTACCGTCGAGCCACCTGCGAATCTTATCAGGCTCGTTGCGAACCCACTCGAATTTTTAGGGATGTTGCACCGGATTCGCCTGCAGCGCTAGAATCAGTGGGATAACACCCATAGAAAACTGGCGAAATTGCTTATTTCTTTTTCCTTGACCCATAAAATCCTACCAGGCATCCCTCACTGCTGTCGGGCCACCTAGGCCTTTTCCCGGGCTTATTGCGGACCCAGTAGTATTTTTTTGGTGAAGTTGCGACGGAGCCCCCTGTAGTGCCAGAATTCGTGAGCTTACATTCGCAAAAAACTACCGAAATCGTCTATTCTTGTTCCTTGGCCAATAAAATCCTACCAGGTGTTCCCTGCCGCCATCGGACCACCTGGGCCTCTTACCGGGCTCATGGCAGACCCACTCGTATGATTTTGCGACGAAATTGCGCTGGAGCCCCTGCAACACTAGAATCCGTGAGCTAACACCCACAGAAAACTATTGAAATCGCCTATTTCCATTTTCTTGGCCCATAAAATCCTACATAGCGTCCCTTGCCGCCGCCAGGCCACCTGGGCCTCTTACCAGGCACGTTATGGACCCACTAGTATAAGTATTTGAGGAAATTACTAGAGTCCTATGCAGCGCAAGAATTCGAGGGTAACACCCACAGAAAACTTCCAAAATCACCTATATTCTATTCCTTGGCCCATAAAATCGTACCAGGCATCCCCCGCTGTCGTCGAGCCACCTGGGCTTCTTATCGGGCTTTTTGTGGACCAATTCGTATGATTTTAGTTGCATCGAAACCCCTAGTAGTGCCAGAATCAGTGGGCTAACACCTATAAAAAAACCGTCGAAATTGCCAGTTTCCTGTTCCTTGGATCATAAAATCTTTCCAGGCGTCCCCTGCCGCCACTGGGCCATCTAGCTCTATTGCCTGGCTCATTGTGGATCCACTTATTTGATTTTTTGGGGAAGATGAAACGCAGCCCCTTGTAGCTCTAAAATCCGTTGGCTAACATCCACAGAAAACTGCCGAAATTGCCTATTTCCTATTCCTTGGCCCACAAAATTCTAACAGACGTCCCCCGCCGCGGGGCCACCTGGGCCTCTTGTCGGGCTCATTGCAAACCCACTCGTATATTGTTTCAGGGGCATTGTGTCGGAGCCCCTTGCAGCGCCAGAATCCATAGGCTAATACCCATAGAAAGCTACCAAAATCGTCAGTTTCCTATTCCTTGGCCATAAAATCCTACTAGGCATCCCCCACCGCCGTCGGGCCACTTGGGGCCTCTTTCTGGGCTAGCTACAGGCCCAATAATTTAACTCTTCGAGGGAATTTTGCCAAAAACCTTTGCTGTGCCAGAATCCGAGGTTAACACCCACAAAAAACTGTCGAAATTGCCTATTTCTTTTTCCATGACCTATAAAATCCTACCAGGTGACCCCCGCCGCTGTTGGGCCACCTAAACCTCTTGCTGGGCTCTCTGCGGACCCACTCGTATAATAGTTTGGGGAAGTTAAGTTGGAGCCACCTGCAGCACCAGAATCCCTCGGCCAACACCCATAAAAAACTACCAAAATGGTCTGTTTCCTATTTCGTGGTCCATAAAATCCTACCAGGCGTCTCCTGCCACCGCCGAGCCACTTAGTCCTTTTGTCGAGCTAATTGTATGCCCATTCATATGATTTTTTAGGGAAGTTGCATCGGCACCCCCTGTAGTGCCATAATCAGTGGGCTAACACACACAGAAAACTGTCGAAATTGACTATTTCCTGTTCCTTTGCCAATAAAATCCTTCCAGGCATCCCCTCGTCGGCGCTGGGCTTCCTAGGCCTCTTCGGCTAGTTGCAGACCCACTCGTATGATATTTTGGGGAAGTTGCGCTAGAGCCCCCTGCAGTGCCAGAATCCGTGGGCTAACACGTATAGAAAACTGCCGAAATAAGTTTGTTTCCTATTTTCCCTGGCCCATAATATCCTACTAGGTGTCCCCCGTCGCTGCCGAGCTACCTGGGTCTCTTGTCGGGATCGTTGTGGACACATGTAAGATTTTTTGAGAAAGTTGCACCGAAGTGCTCTGCAGCTCCAGAATTCGTGGGCTAACACCGACAGAAAACTTTCAAACTTGCCTATTTCTTGTTCCTTGGACCATAAAATTCTACTAGACGTCCCCCACAATCGTTGAACCACCTGGACCTCTTTCCAGGCTCATTGTGGACCCATTCGTATAAATTTCTGGGGAAGTTGCGTTGGAGCCCCCAACAACGCCAGAATTTGTAGGCTAACACCCACAGAAAACTGTCAGAATCACCTGTTTCTTGTTCCTTCGCCCATAAAATCCTACACGGCATCCCGTGCCGTCGCTGGGCCACCTGGGCCTCTTGTCAGGCTTGTTGCAGACTTACTCGTATGACTTTTTGGGGAATTTTCATCGGAGCCCCTGCAGCGCCAGAGTTCGTGGGCTAACACCTACAAAAAACTGTCGAAATCATCTCTTTCCTATTCCTTAGCCCATAAAATCCTACCAAGCATCCCCAACCGCTGTCGGGACACCTGGGCCTCTTTCTGAACCCACTCGTTTGATTTTTTGGGGACGCTGAACCAGAATTCGTGGGCTTAACACCCAAAGAAAATTGCTGAAATCACCTCTATCGTGTTCCTTGGTACATAAAGTCCTATCAGGCGTCCCCCGCCACCGTCTGGCTACTTGGGTCTCTTGCCGAGCTCGTTGCATGCCTACTCATATGAGTTTTTGGGGAAGTTGCATCGGAACCCCCTACAGCGCTAGAATCCACGGGTTAACACCCACAAAAAACTGCCAGAATTGCATATTTCATATTTCATGCACCATAAAATCATACCAGGTATCCATTGGCACTGTAAGGACACCTGGGCCTCTTGCTGGGCCCGTTATGGACCCACTCATATGATTTTTTGGGGAAGTTGCACCGAAGCCCCCTGCAGCACCAGAATTCGTGGGCTAACACCTACTGAAAACTATCAAAATCTCCAGTTTTCTAATCCTTGGCCTATTAAATCCGACCAGGCATCCCCCACCACTACCAAGCCACCTGGGCCTTTTGTTGGGCTCGTTGCGGATCCACTCATATGATTTTTCGAGGAAGTTGCACCAGAACTGTAACACCCCACACTTTACAATATTGGTACAATTCAAAGGAAACATGACATGAAAAGGGCAAGTGACGCTAAATTT
>JAPFFP010042792.1:0-36471 GCA_026153255.1 Solanum medicagineum
GACACTATCCTTTATACTCACTACTGCATCTGCCCATTGTGTTGGTTCTTCTTTATATGTTGACTTTTCAAGCCATCATTGTTCACTCTCTTGGAAAACATATTCCAATATTATAATTGTGGGGTCCAACCCCTTTCTTTTTTAAATTCAACAAATCCTGCCAATTACTTTTAAAGATATTTGGCCGCTTTATTCTTTTTCATAATTGTGTCTACATATTGATGTCAGCGATGACGTCAATGGAGGCAGATTACCCCTATATAAGGAGCTCCTTAGCTCCTCATTTAAACATCACAAACACAGAGAGCCACAGAAAAATATATTGAGTATTTTTCTTGTAAGGTATACCATAGACTATATAAGAAAATAGTTTGTGAAGAAAAATAGAGTGTGAATGAGAGTAAGGTGAAAAATAAAAAAAAAGGTATTTATTTTATGTGTGTAGAAGTTTTTTGACTATTGTACTTGTACCTAGATGCTGTAAAATTTCTTATTATAGTGATATCAGTTGCTTCTCTTGGCCCGAGGTTTTCCCCTTGTTTAAAAGGGTTTCCACGTAACATTTTTGATGAATTTACTTTCCCATTTTATTTATATTATTTTGCCATATCTATTTTGTGTTAGTCCGTATTTTCCCAATAAACTTGTATCAGAGTCAATGTTCTGTCTGAGTATGCTCTATGGTTGCAGCACAGTCTGAACTTCCACATCAGAAAAGAATTATTTTGGTATAAAGGCAATTTTTGGAAAAAAAATAATGGAAGTCAACACTAGTAGAATGGTTACTTTGAATGACACTAATTATGTTATTTGGAAGGGAAAAATAGAACTACTTTATGTTAAGATTTTCTATCAACCAGTATTTTCCACTGTAAAGCCTGAAAATAAAACAGTTAAAGAGTGGAACCTATTGCATAGACAGGTGTTATACCCTTCATCACTAAGGTGGGGGCATGGTTGTCTTTTAATGATAGAGGGTTAAATAAACAATTGATTTAAAAATAGATATGCATAATATAAAACAATTGAAGTAAGTTGGGCCTAGACCATTGGTAGTCACCACGTGAAAGAAGTAAAGAGGGGCTAAAAAGAAACATTAGTACAGTAGGAAAAGCTTTTCAGCCATCTGAAGAAAGGGAAAACAAACTTACGCAGAGTTGCTAGAAGAAAACAAATGCAGAAAAAAAATTTCAGACCGCGAGTCACGAGTAAAGAGAAAAGCGGAATAAAAAGGTGAGATTTTAAGCTTAATATATAAAATTTGATAAGTGTATTTCCTGGCTATGGAGTTAGGGTTGAGAGTTGAGAAGATAAAAGTTAAGGAGATAGAGAAATTGTTAAATTCTTAGGATTAGAAGTAAAACTTTTGTGCTATCTTCCTGTACAACTCTACTAAAGTTCTTGGTTTAGATAATTTACTTTGGGTGTTGAAATTAGTAACAAAGGATGAGTAATTGGGGAACAAGAATAGTTTCTTTATTATCGGATTAGATGAATAAGGTGGTTAAGATAGCCAAGAAACATTAGACTATTGCACTGATGGAATTCCTCTTGACCTGGGTATATATATGTATATGTTTCATCAATTCGATAGGAAATCAGAAGCTTGAATTGGGTTGGACATTTTCAACTTACTATGAAATTAGCTTGAACAAAGAAAGTAACATGAGATTTTATTATATGAATATAGACTGACCGAAGGAAGCTTTACAGATTGCTTGAGGTGATAAGTTTGGTACTTCTAGACGAGTATTGTGAGTAGTAATCTTAATCCCAATTTGTTTTTTATAAGTTTCATGATT
Source organism: Solanum medicagineum (assembly GCA_026153255.1). Taxonomy (NCBI): domain Eukaryota; kingdom Viridiplantae; phylum Streptophyta; class Magnoliopsida; order Solanales; family Solanaceae; genus Solanum; species Solanum medicagineum. The sequence continues at coordinate 1,803 of JAPFFP010042792.1, forward strand.
TTTACATGATTTATAAGTGAATTGTTACCGAATGATTTAAATTTCCATATGGGATGAGTGATTTACTTGATTTGATATCGAAATAGCTATTTGAGATAATCTTACTTTTACAAGACAAGTATATTGCTAATTGAGATTATTACTGTTATTTAAATGATTTTTGGGCATTCACTTAAGATATAAGTACTTTTGCATGTGCCTCTATTAAGTTGCCATGATATAATTACAAGATTTACATGCCTTGTACTACTTTGAAAAAGCTTATATATTTTATAAAGAAGAGTTTTCAATGGGAGTAGACCTTGTGTATCCATTAACTATAGTCTAAAAGATATAGACCATTATGAATCCTGTAGCTAACGGCAGATTCGTTAGATCTAGTACACCTTGTATTACCGATTATAGATAAAGCTCTCGCTAGTGGGAAGGTAGAACTAGCATACCAGTACCAATACCCTCGAGGAGGAATTTGCCAATATGGAAGTTACAAGTTACCGGCTATTCTTTTAAGAAGATAGACATACCGATTACCGATTACATGATTCATTCTTGCAAACCTCCCGAATATATGTATAAGATTTGATATGAAAGCGTATATCGAGTTTATTTCTGAATAGCTAATTTGAATTACTTATATGAGACAACAAGATGGATTTTGACTATTGATTCTTAAAGAGCATTTATTACATGATTTTGATTATTATATTAGCATATTTTCTTATTTATCTCTCATTAAAATGATTGAGGCTATTATTACTACTCACTGAGCTAGTGTCTCACTCCTCGCTATTTTTTTTCCTTTCTAGAGAATACAGGTGATATTGGTGAGGATTTAGTTAGCTAAAGGTACTAAGTTGATTCCTTGGTGAGCCCCACACTTGTTCGGGTGGGAAACGAGTTATTTATTGTTAGGGACTTTTATTGAATTCTTAGAGAGTCGCTCCATAGTCATTTCTTTATTTAGAGTCATGGGTATTCTTAGTTTATTCTTTATAAGTGACCGAGTTAAGTTTATTCCTATTGTTGGAGACAAGTTGGTAATTATTGTGTTGAGATTAGATTGGTAATTGAGATAGTGACTTGATTGGATTATTTGGTTGTTGTGCTGTTGGATTCTGAGACAGGTAAATAAAATTTGGATAGGCCTATAAACAGGGGAAACTCTGCTCGATTTTCTGCAGAATTCTAGTAAGATTTGCTTTGGGATCCTTCCCCTTAGCGGCGGTCATGATCCTAAATTGGGTCGTGACAAAGTTGGTATCAAAGTCTAGGTTATTCCTATGACTATGGAAAACACGTTAGTAGTAGAATCTCAATAATATTTATGTAGTCGGCCATTTCTATAATCATGATTCTGCGAGGACGTGATGGGATGTTTTTTGTCCTTCTTATTCCTACTTATGTGTATCACATTTAGAACAATTAGAATCTAACAGTATTTGTTTTGTTTATTAGATGGAGCACACTCGATTGTCTAACAATAGGTCTACGATAGGTGTCCCTCAAACGCCTAATGACACCTATACTAGGCTTCCAACTTCTTCAACTAGGGGAAGGAATAGAGCTCATAGAGCTAGTCGAGGTAGGGATCATAGTGCCACCACAGGAAACCGCAACACCACTTCAAGAACTACAAGATAGGTCACTCCTGAAATGAGTGCAACTCCACCTCCTCAATCACAAGATGATGATGCTATGGCAGCATGGATCTTCATGTAGAGAGTTATAGAGGGGTTGGTTGACTGAATGGACAAACAAGAGAGGATAGGTCAGTATACTGTTGTATCTGCTCAGACACGGGCACCACCTCAGGCGCCCTTATAGACTTATGCTTTTGGGGATAAAGAGCTATCATTGCAAGAATTCTTGAGGCTGATATCACCAAAGTTCACAAGTTCTGATAGTTCAGCTGATCCTCAAAGTTTCTTAGATGGAACCTTCAAGGCGTTACAGGAACTAAGATGTTCCAGTGAGAGAGTTGTGGAGCTTGCAGCGTACAAACTAGAGGATATAGCTAACACATCGTATGAAATCTTATTGCTAAGTCAGCCTGCGGGAGCAGCACTACTGAAATGGGATGAGTTCACTAAATTATTCATGGATCACTTCCTTCCTGAAAGTCAGAGGCAGAAATATGTAGGTCAGGTTAAGTGATTAATACGGACTCTGGATATGGATGTATCAACTTATAACACCAAATTCTGTAAATTGGCTAGATATGCTCCTTTCTTAGTGCCAACTGAAGAAGCTAGGGTTCGAAGATTTGTTAATGCGTTGGTTCCTCGTCTATTCAATGCAGTTGCCCCAAATATGAAGAATTTAACATATTCAGAGGCAGTTGATCTAGCAAGAAAGATTGAAGACAAGGGTCGTGAGGAGCGTGCAGCCTTTGATGCCTGTAAGAAGGCCAAGACAGGGGGACCTTTTGGCGGTGACCATAGTGCAAATCGTAAGGTAGGAGGTCAGGGAAGGCAACATCAGGGCTCTCAGGTAGGGATGGATACAGTTTCATAGTCCACATACAGGCCACATCAGGGACAGCCATCATCACAGGGACATCAATATTTCGGTCAAATATATGCTACTGCTCCATCCTGTCAGACTTGTGGTAGATCGCATGCAGGCCAGTGTCATGTTTTGACTGGAGGGTGCTTTCGATTTGGTTAACTAGGGCACCGCCTTAGAGATTTACCTCAACCCTAGAAAAACTCAAACTAGAACTCCACTCAGATGACTGCACCTAGTCAGACTACTCGTAATACTTCAGGTACTACTAGCACTAGAAACAGAGGTCGAGGTGTTGGAGATCGTGTTGCTGGAAATCAAGGACAGGGAAATATGGGTAGAGGCCAGGAAAGAGTTTTTGCACTACTAGACAAGATGTTCAGGGCTCAAATGCAGTGGTTACAGGTATTATTTCAGTTTATTCATTTGATGCACATGCTTTGATTGATCCAGGATCTACCCACTCCTATGTGTCCTCATACTTTGCTTTGAGATTTGCTCGACAACCAGAGATGTTGAGTCATCCTTTCCTTGTTGCTACTCCTATCGGAGATTCTCTCTTAGTTGAATATGTGTACTGTGATTGTCAAATTAGAGTTGAGGGTAGAGACACTCAAGCTAACTTAATTGTACTTGACATGATTGACTTTGATGTGTTGATGGGTATAGATTGGTTATCTGCTTGCTATGCTACAGTAGATTGTCATGCGAAAATCCTCAGATTTGAGATGACAATGAGCCTATATTTATACTAAAAAGAGGTCAAGTCCCAGAGGTTGGTAAGATTATATCTCTTATTAAGGCTCAAAAATTACTCGGTAAAGGTTGCATGGATCTCTTAGCTATGTTAAGGGACTCTAAATAAGAAACTCTTAGCTTGGAAAAGATACCACTGGTGAATGAATTTCCAGATGTATTCCTTGAGGATTTGCCAAGAATACCTCCTGTACGAGAAATAGACTTTGGTATTGATTTGGCTCCTGACACATTATATGGCAACAATAGAATTGAAGGAGCTAAAGCAACAATTGAAGGATTTGCTCGATAAGAGTTTCATCGGACCTAGTTTATTCCCATAGGGCACACCAGTATTGTTTGTAAAGAAGAAAGATAGAGCTTTAAGAATGTGCATCAACTACAGGTAGTTGAATAAGCTAATAATACGTAATTAGTATCCTTTACCTCATACAGAGGATCTTTTCGATCAATTGCAGGGAGCTGCCTACTTTTCAAAGATAGATCTTCGATCCGGTTATCATCAACTCTGAACTAGGGAGGAAGATATTTCTTAGGCAGCATTTTGAACTCGATATAGGCACTATGAGTTTCTTGTGAGGCCTTTCGGACTGACCAATGCTCCAACTGCATTCATGGACTTAATGAATAGGGTGTTTAGGCCCTTCTTGGACAAGTTCGTGATAGTTTTTATTGATAATATTCTGATATATTCTCGTAGCCAAGAAGAACACAAGAATCATCTGACAAATGTGTTACAAATATTGCGAGAACACAAGCTATATGCTAAGTTCTCAAGGTGTGAATTTTGACAAGACTCGGTAACATTTCTGGGGCATGTTGTATCCAAAGATGGAATTACAGTGGATTCCAGAAAGATAGAAGCCATTCAAATAGGCCTACCTCACCTACAAAGATTAGCAACTTCTCGGGTTTGGCAAGTTATTATAGGCGTTTTGTGCAGGAATTTTGCAGAATAGCAGCCCCTTTGACTAAGCTAACATAAAAAAAGGTGAATTTTCAGTGGACAAAAAACTCAAAATATGTTTGACAACAGCACCAATACTCACCTTACCATGAAGATTCGGAGGATTCACGGTGTTTTGTGATGCCTCTAGGGTGGGCTTAGGATGTGTGCTTATGCAAAATGGTCGTTTTATAGCCTATGCTTCAAGACAGTTTAAGAAGCACGAGCAGAACTATCCTACATATGATTTGTAGATGGTCGCTATGATATTTGCTCTTAAAATTTGGACGCATTATCTATATGGTGAAACTTGTGAGATATATACTAACCACAAGAGCTTAAAGTATATTTTTCAGCAAAGAGATCTCAACCTTTGACAACTGGATAGAGCTACTGAAGGATTATGATTGAATTATTCTATATCATCTAGGAAAAGCCAATGTTGTGGCCTATGCACTGAGTAGAAATTCTATGGGCAGTTTAGCGCATATAGCTCCTAAAAAGAGACAATTAGCGAAAGATATACAAAAACTTGAGGGTGCAGGTATCAAGCTTGATGTGGGAAATTCAGAGACATTGCTAGCTTATGTGCAAGCCAGATCTTCATTAGCGGAGCACATAAAAGAAACTCAATCAGAGGATGAGAAGCTTTGTAAATATCGAGATGAAGCTATAGCGGGTAAAACTAAGAAAATGATTATCAATTATGTGTACCAGACATAGGTGGCTAAGACGAGTCATTCTCGGGGAAGCTCACAACTCCAGATACAGTATACACCCTGGTTCCACAAAAATGTACCATGATCTGAAGCAATTGTATTGGTGGGAAGGTATGAAGAAAGATGTTGCTAACCTTGTTTCTAGTTTTTTGACATGTCAACAGGTTAAATCTGAGCATCAACGACCCGCAGGATTACTACAAGAGATCCGGATTCCTGAGTAGAAATGGGAAAGAGTTACTATGGATATTGTGGTTGGTCTACCACGAAAACTGAGAGGGTATGACTCTATATGGGTGATTGTAGATCGATTAACAAAATCAGCACACTTCTTACCAGTAAAGACTACTTTTAGTGGAGTGAGATATGCCCAGATATTTATGAATGAGATTGTTCGACTTCATGGAGTTCCTATATCCATCATTTCTGATAGAGGGTCACAATTCACTTCACACTTTTGGAGATCTTTTCAAGAAGCACTGGGTACACGAGTAGATCTCAGTACTGCATTTCACCCGCAGACGGATGGGCAGTTGGAGCATACTATACAAATCTTAGAGAATATGTTGAGGGCTTGCATTCTGGATTTTGGAGGTACTTGGGATATCTACTCGTGTTAGCTGAATTCGCTTACAACAATAGCTTCCGGTCTAGCATTCAGATGGCTCCATATGAAGCCTTGTATGGTAGGCGATGTTGTTCACTATAGGGTGGTTCGAGATTGGAGAGACTAAGGTGTTAGGACCAGACTTGGTTCAAGAAGCCATAGACAAGGTCCAGTTAATTTAGACGGAGATTGCTCACTACTCAAAGAAGACAAAAGTCATATGCAGATAAATGGAGAAAAGATTTAGTGTTTGCAGTTGGGGATAAAGTTTTCCTATGAGTCTCTCCTATGAAAGGAGTAATGCGATTTGGTAAAAGAGGTAAATTGAGCCCGACGTATATAGAACCATATAAGATACTTGACCGAATAGGAGGAGTAGTGTATCGCTTGGCACTCCCTCAAGAGATGTCCTTTATCCATCCAGTGTTTCGTGTCTCTATGCTAAGGAAGTATGTACCAGACTCCTCTCTCATACTTGAAACACCGACTATACAGATTGATGAGAATCTAACATATGAAGAGGAACCAATGGCTATTATTGATAAAACAAGAAAGAAGACTACGATCAAAGGAAATTGTATCCGTGAAGGTCTTATGGAGAAATCATTCTATTGAAGATGCTACGTGGGAGTCCGAAAATGATATGCGAGTCAAATACCCTCACTTGTTTCAAATTGAAGATACACACTTGTTTAAATTTGGGGACCGAATTTCTTAAGACGGGGAGAATGTTATACCCCTCATCACTAAGGTGGGGGCATAGTTGTCTTTTAATAATAGAGGGCTAAATAAACAATTGATTTAAAAATAGATATGCATAATATAAAACAATTGAAGTAAGTTGGGCCTAGCCCATTGGAAGCCACCACATGAAAGATGTAAAGAGGGGCCAAAAAGAAACATTAGTTACTATAGGAAAAGCTTTTCAGCCATCTGAAGAAGGGGAAAACAAACTTATGCAGAGTTGCTGGAAGAGAACGAAGACAAAAAAGAAATTTCAGACCGTGAGTCACGAGTAAAGAGAAAAGCGTAATAAAAAGGTGAGATTTTAAGCTTAATCTATAAAATTTGATAAGTGTATATCCTGGCTATGGAGTTAGGGTTGAGAGTTGAGAAGATAAAAGTTAAAGAGATAGAGAAATTGTTAAGTTCTTAGGATTAGAAGTAAATTTTTGTGCTATCTTCCTATACAACCCTACTAAAGTTCTTGGTTTAGATAATTTACTTTGGGTGTTGAAATTAGTGACAAAGGATGAGTAATTGGGGAACAAGAATAGTTTCTTTATTATCGAATTAGATGAACAAAGTGGTTAGGATAGCCAAGAAACATTAGATTATTGCACTGATGGAATTCCTCTTGACCTGGGTATATATATGTATATGTTTCGCCAATTCGATAGGAAACCGGAAGCTTGAATTGGGTTGGACATTTTCAAGTTACTACGAAATTAGCTTGAACAAAGAAAGTAAAATGAGATTTTATTATATGAATATAGATTGACTGAAAGAAGTCTACGAATTGTTTGAGGTGACAAGTTTGGTACTTCTACATGAGGACTGTGAGTAGTAATCTTAACCCAATTTGTGTTTTATAAGTTTCATGATTTTTACATGATTTATAAGTGAATTGTTACCAAATGATTTGAATTTGCATATGGGACAAGTCCTTCACTTGATTTGATATCGAAATAACTATTTGAGATAATCTTACATTTACAAGACAAGTATATTGCTAATTGAGATTATTACTGTTATTTAAATAATTTTTGGGCATTCACATGAGATATAAGTACTTTTACATGTGCCTTTATTAAGTTGATATGATATGATTACAAGATTTATATGCCTTGTACTACTTTGAAAAAGCTTATATGTTTTATTAAGAAGAGTTTTCAATGGGAGTAGACCTTGATGAATCTCGTAGCGAACGACGGGATTATTAGACCTGATGCACCTTGTATTACCGATTATAGATAGAGCCCCCGCTAGTGGGAAGATAGAACTAGCACACCGTTACCGATATCCCTCGAGGAGAGATTTGACGATATGGAAGTTACAAGTTACCGCCTATTCTTTTAAGAAGATAGACATACCGATTACCGATTACATGATTCATTCTTGGAAACCTCTCGAATATATGTATAAGTTTTGATATGAAAGTGTATACCGAGTTTATTTCTGAATAGCTAATTTGAATTACTTATATGAGACAATAAGATGGATTTTGACTATTTATTCTTGAAAGAGCATTTATTACAATGATCTTGATTATTATATTAGTATATTTTCTGACTTGTCCCTCATTAAAATGGTTGAGGCTATTATTATTACTCACTGAGCTAGCGTCTCACTCCTCGCTATTTTTTTTCCTCTCTAAAGAGTACAGGTGATATTGGCGAGGATTTAGTTAGCTAAAGGTAGCAAGTTGATTCCTTGGTGATCCCCACACTTGTTCGCGTGGGAAACGAGTTATTTCTTGTTAGGGACTTTTTTTTGAATTCTTAGAGAGTTGCTCCATAGTCATTTCTTTATTTAGAGTCATGGATATTCTTAGTTTATTCTTTCTACGTGGCTAAGTTAAGTTTATTCCTATTGTTGGAGACAAGTTGGTATTGTTGTGTTAAGATTAGATTGGTAATTGATATAGTGACTTGATTGGATTATTTGGTTGTTGTGCTGTTGGATTCTGAGACAGGTAAATAAAATTTGGATAGGCCTAAAAATAAGGGAAACTCTGCCTGATTTTCTGCAGAATTCTAGTAAGGCTTCCTTTGGGATCCTTCCCCTTAGCGCTTATCATGATTCTAAATTGGCTCGTGACAACAGGTATGTGGATTTGTTAGACAGTGGGTTGATGATAATGTGTTGAACACACATTTCCTAGGAAACACATGCTCGAACCCTATGGGAGCATCTTGAAAGTTTGTATGCTCGGAGGACTAGAAATAATAAAATATTCTTTATAAAGCAGATGCTGAGTTTAAAATATATTGATAATTCTCCGATGACAGATCACCTGAATAATTTTTAAAGAATCATGAACCAGTTGCTTGTTATGGGTATTAAATTTGATGTAGAAATTCAAGGATTGCTTCTACATGGTTCCTACCAGATCCTTGGGAAACATTTAGAATATCATTATTAAATTCTGCTCCGAATGGTGTGATCTCTATGAATTTCGCCAAGAGCTGTGTCTTGAACGAGGAGATGAGAAGAAAATCTCAAGGTTCTTCTTCATCAGATGTCCTAGTGACAGGTTCCAGGGAGAGAAACAAAAATCGTGGTTTTCAGAATGGAGAACGCAACAGGAGCAAATCTAGAGGCAAACTTAAAAATTTTGAGTGCTATCATTGTGGTATGAAAGGGCGCACAAAGAAGTTCTCCCGAAAATTAAAGAGGGAGAACAAAGAAAAAGAAGAAAATAAAGAAGAAGGCAATGAAAATTGCCTAGTTACCATTGCCACCAAGATCTTGTTACCATTCTTGATGCGGATCTGATAAATATTTCTTGTAATGAGTCAAGCGGGTGTCACATCTCATGTGACAAAAAGATTTTTTCTCTACCTATACTTCTGGTGATTTTGGAACCTTGCGTATGGGTAATGAGACTGTGTCTAAGGTGGTTGGTATTGGTACATTTTGTTTAGAAACTAGTACTAGAACTATACTAGTTATGAACAATGTGAAACATGCACCTGATGTTCGTCTGTACCTAATTTATGTCGGTGTATTAGATGATGAAGGATACATTAGTACCAATGGTGGAGGCAAATAGAAACTCATTAAGGGTTCCTTATTTGTGGCTTGTAGCAACGAACATCATGGTTTATGCAGGTATATGGTTTCTATGTGTGCCAATATGGTGAATGCAGTTGAGGACAACACTTCTTCAACGTTATGGCACAAGAGACTTAGCCACATCAGTGAGAAATGACTTAATGTTCTAGCCAAGAAGAAATTGTTGTCAGATTTCAAAAGTGCTAAATTAGAAAAGTGTGAGCACTGCCTGGCTGGAAAGCAAAATAGAGTTTCCTTCAAGTCTAATCTTTCCTCAAGAAAACAGAGTTTCTTGAGTTAGTGCACTTTGATTTATGTGGTCTAATGATGACAAAGACTCTAGGTGGTGCCCTCTACTTTGTCACTTTCATTGATGATTGCTTGAGAAAACTTTGGATCTACTCTTAAAGACTAAAGACCAAGTGCTAGGTGTCTTTAAATAGTTTCAGGCTTCAGTTGAGAGAGAAACTGGAAAGAAACTGAAATGTATTTGTACTGATAACGGTGGTGAATATTGTGGACTGTTTAACGAATACTGCAAGCACCAAGGTATTAGACACCAAAGACCCCTCCTAAGACTCCTCAGCTTAATGGTTTGGCAGAGAGGATGACCAGGACCCTGATGGAAAGAGTTAAATGTTTGCTTTCTGAAGCAAAATTGCCAAACTCCTTTTGGGGGAGGCTTTATTGACCATTGCACATGTGATTAGTCTATCTTCTACTGTGGCTTTGCAAAGTGAAGTTCCAACAAAGTTTGGTATAGAAAGGAGGTTTCCTATGACCGTTTGAGGGTGTTTGGTTGCAAACCATTTGTACATGTGCCAAAGGATAAAAGATCAAAGTTAGGTGCCAAGACAAGACAATGCTTCTTCGTTAGATATGACATTGATATATGATCCAATTGAAAAGAATCTTGTGAGAAGACGTGATATCGTCTTCATGGAGAATCAAATAATTGAAGACATTGAGAATGTGGAGAAGCTTAAATCCTCCAGTTCTGATATATGGTTCATTTTGATCAAGTGCCTCTTGCAACTATGCATGATGTTGGTGGGCTCGATGATAATGATGATGCTCAGGATCATGTTCAAGATCAACATGTTGATGTTGATAATAACAATGATGTTGTTATTGATGATCCTCCTGCTAATAAAGTTGTGGACGAATATGCATGCAAAATGATATAAAGGATGAAACTTAAGACTTGAAATCAAATAGGGGACTTAAATTAGTACCTTCGACTTTAGTAGAGTGGAAGAGATGTGGATATCGCTTTTTCATGTCCACCTTGGCTTCCCATGTGGCACTTTCGACTTGTTGATTCCTCCAAAGGATATTGACGGAAGCTACATCCTTGTTTCTCTCTCTCTTCATTTGTCTATCTAAAATCTCCACCGGGGGCTCCTCATAAGTCAAATTATCTCCTACAACACCCACAATGTCCAAGGGCACTATGGCACTTGGGTCACCACACACTTTCTCAACATGGAGACATAGAAGATCGGATGAACCTTGTCCATCTCCATAGACATCTCCAACTCATATGCAACCTTACCCACTCTCCTCAAAACTTTATAAGGACCCACAAATCATGGGCTTAATTTTCCCTTCTTGCCAAATCGAACCATACCCTTCATAGGTGAGACTTTCAAGTAAACCCAATCACCAACCTTAAACTCAAGATCTCTTCTCCTCATATAGTAATAGGACTTTTGACACTTTAGGCTGTTTTCAATCTCTCCCTAATCAAACTCGCCTTCTCTAAGGCTTCCATGTAAAAGTCCAGACCTACCAAAGCCATCACCCCCCTTCAAACTACCCAACCATGGATCTGCAACGCCTAACATAAAGAGCTTCAAAGGGAGCCATACCAATGCTTGAGCGGTAGCTATTATTGTAAGCAAACTCAATCAGTGGAAGATGTTCATCCCAACTACCCTTAAACTCCAAAACACAAGATCTAAGCATATCCTCAACAGTTTAGATAGTCCACTCGGCTTTACCATCCCTTTCAGGGTGAACGGCCATGCTAAGCTTAACCTTGGTACTAAGACTTCTTTGGAAGGAGCTCCAAAAGTGAGAAGTGAATTGAGCACCATGATCCGAAATGATAGACAAGGGCACCCCATGCTATCTAACTAACTCATGAATGTACAATTTGGCATAATGTTTGGCACCATAAGTAGTTTTGACCATAGGAAGTGAGCCGACTTTGTCATTCCATCTACAACAACCCAAATAGCGTCAAAATGTTTCCTAGTCTTAGACAACTCAACCACAAAATCCATGTTGATCTTTTCCCACTTCCAAGTAGGAATCTCTATGTGTTAGGCTAGGCCACTCGACCTTTGATATTAGGCTTTCACTTGTTGGCAATTGTGACATTATGATATGAACTTGGCAATGTTTCTCTTCATACTACCCCACCAATACACTTCTTCCAAGTCTCTATACATCTTTTTAGAACCAGGGTGAATGGAATAGGATGAATTATGGGCGCTCTTCAAGATAAATTCTTTCAAATCATCCATATTTGACACACACAATCTATGTTGGTACCTAAGGGAACCATTCGCCCCTTGGGAGAAAACCTCCACTTTACTATCTCTCACTAAGGCCTTCAACTCTAGCAAGGCGGGGTCAAGATCATGTTTTGCCTTTATATCCTCAATCTAATAAGATTTAGAACCATCAACAATCACTACACCACGATTCTCAACTTTATCCAACCTAACCCCGAATCTAGCCAACTGATGAACCTCTCTAACCACCTCTTTGCCACCATCATCAACATGAGCTAGACTACCCATAGACACACTACTTGGGACATTGACCACAATATTAGCTTTGCCGGGGTGATAATGCATACACATATCATAATCATTAAGGATCTTTAACCACCTTTGTTGTCTCAAGTTAAGGTCTTTTTGGGTGAACACATATTGGAGACTCTTATGGTCGGTAAACACATCAACACGAACCCCATACAAGTAGTGACACCAAATTTTGTAAGCAAATACCATGGCTGCCAATTCAAGCTCATAGGTGGGATAATCCTTCTCATGCACTTTAAGTTGTGTAGAGGCATATGTTATCACCCTACCACTTTACATCAAACACACACCCCAAACCAATTCGTAAGGCATCACAATATACAACAAATCCTTCCAACCCTTTTGGTAGAGCCAAAATAGGAGTGGAGACAAGCTTATCTTTCAAAGTATGGAAACTCTTTTTGCACTCATCGGTCCACACAAATTTCGCCTTCTTTTGAGTCAATTTAGTCATAGGAGAAGCAACAGAAGAGAAACCATTTAAAAACCTCCAGTAATAACCTGGCAAACCCAAGAAATGTCTAATGTCCGATGGAGTCAAAGGTCTAGGCCAATTTCTAATCATCTCCATTTTCTTAGGATCCACCTTAATGCTATCACCCGACACCACATGGCGTAGAATAGAAAAGTAACCTCTTTCAACCAAAACTCACATTTCTCATATTTTGCATACAACCTCTCCTCTCTTAAGATTTGCAACACCACCCTCAAGTGATCCACATGCTCATCAATAAAAACCACCACTAACAAGTTAAGATAGGGTTTAAAGACCCTATTCATGAGATCCTTAAATATAGACGATGCATTAGTCAACCCAAAGGACATAACAAACTTAAATTGCCCATACCTAGTCCGGAATGCCATCTTGGGAATGTCAGACTCCCTCACTTTCATATGGTGATACCTAGACCGAAGATAAATCTTAGAAAAGTGACTAGCCCCTTGAAGTTGATCAAAAAGGTCATCAATCCTTGGTAAAGGGTACTTGTTCTTTACGGTGACTCTATTTAGTGTTTGGTAATCAATGTACATTCTAAGAGAACCATCCTTCTTCTTGACAAATAAATCCGGTGCACCCCAAGGTGACTTACTAGGACTTATTATAAATACCTTTCCTAATAAGTCCCTCAATTGGTCCTTCAACTTCGTCAGAGCCATAAGGTAAGGCGGAATAAAAATGGGTTGAGTATCGGGAAGGAGGTCTATACTAAAGTCTATTTCCCTTTTGGGAGGAACACCGGGAAACTCATCGGGAAAGACATCAAGAAAATCATTAACCACCGGAACCGACACAATAGGAAGGACTTTCGATTCAACATCTCTAACCCTCACAAGATGACAGAGACAACCCTTAGAAATCAACTTTTGGGCTTTAAGACAAGAAATGAATCTACCCTTGACCACCACATCACAACGTTCCCACTCAAGGACGGGCTCATTAGGGAATCAGAATTTTAACCCAACGGGTTCTACAATCAATAGAAGCATAGAATCTATGCAACCAATCCATCCCAAGAATGACAACAAAATCCACTATATCTAATTCAACAAAATCACAATGCAAGATTTTATGCTAAATGAACATGGGTCAATTTCTATAGACTCTTCTAGCAACAGCGGATTTACAAATGGGGGTAGACACTTCATAAGGTTCACATAACAATTCGTGACTAACATGAAGCTCTTTGGCAACGAAAGGAGTAATAAAAGAATGAGTGGCACCCATGTCTATCAATGTATACATATCAAAATAAAAATCCTTTAACATACCAGTAACAACATTGGACACCTTATCAACTCCTTGTCTCCCTTGAAAAGCATAGAATCTTTTTGCCTTGGAGCACCCTCTTGTTAGCCTCCTCTTCCCCTTTGACCTGCATTTGCACCTTGGCCCTGTGGACGACTATCTCTACCTTTATTTTGAGCATGACAATCAATAACTTTGTGACCCATCTCACCACAACCAAAGCAAGCATTAGAATTCCTCAAACATTGACCACTATGATTCTTTTCACACTTTGGACATCTAGGTTTTACCATTTCTTCATTACTATCTTGGAATCTTTGATAAGGCACCCTATCATTGACAAATCTCTTGTTGGAAGCATTGGACGACCCTTGACTTATGGCCTTGAGGAAACCAGCCACCCTTAGAACCATGAAACCCACCTTCAAACCGAGCCCCTTTGGACTCACCAACCCTTAACTTTCTAAGCTTTTCCCCTCTAGTTGCTCGGCATATGTCATGAGCTAAGACAAGTCCATGTACCCTACTAGCATGGTGGTATAGTGCTCCTCAATAACCAAGTCAGATACACCTGACACAAATTTGTTAATCCTTGTCCTATGCTTGACAACCATTTGTGTTCCATCATCTTCATCTAGCTTAGCTAAATAGGAAGGAAATAGTTGAAAATGCGGCTTTGAGCTCTTCCCAAGGGATAGCATCACCATTCCCCTTCTCCATCTTCTATTAAGTGAACTAAATTGGAGCCACTCCTTTGAGTTGGTAGGCCGCCAACTCCGTTTTTTCCTCCGAATTAACCCCCATAATGGACAATACTTTATACACCTCATCGATGAATTCTTGGGGATCCTCATCCACCTAGGACCCATAGAACTCCCGTGGATTCATCGTACTAAAATCTCTCACACTTAAGGCCAGAGTACGAGCATGAGGGGCTTGTGCCACTTGGTTGATTTGGTTACTCAAAGCATGAGCTAACATTTCAATAACTTCTCGAAATTCCTATTGGCCTACCCCTCTTTCTTGAGGAGCTTGAGGAACGGGAGCAACCGGTTGCTCATGGGTGTATGGGCTCTTCTTTCTCTTGGAATTGGCATGATCTAGAATAGTAAAGAATATTTGTTAAGGGAAAGCCGTACCTTAACTTCTATAGCACAACATAGATCATGAAGAAGGGAAACACTTCCTGAAACGCCTCAGAGCCTCTTACTCATAGTTGTTGCGCGCTTCACAACCATGAATAAGACTCTAATTGATGTAGTGTATTGGATTTCGAGGATCATTAACAATCTAGTGCTCTTATACAAAGTTTATCAGGATCCAAGCCAAGGTCCTAAATGTGACACGGTGAATGGGAACCTGAAGGGACCCAAACAAGCATCTTAGCATATCAATCGCAAATCCTTGGTCGCGAAAGCAAAGTAAACAACAACAAGAGATATAAAATCGTAAAGTGGGACTAAGGGAAATCTTGAATATAAATAAAGCATAAGAGTCAAGCTCATAACACAGTAACATCATAGTATCCAATATATACCTCTAACTTGGAGGGAGCATGTCACGACCCAAGCCTAGGGCCTAGACATGACATGACAAATGGGGAACCCGATGGAACCCCAATCACGCCTCTCAACTTATCATTACACGTCATTGGTTGTGGAAGCATGTAAAAGACATAAAGTAAGAAAAGGGGCAAGGGTCTAAGGGATAGCTTGCCAAACATTAACATCAAGAGAGAAGGAGTCATAACTCATATTATAAATACATAACTTGTCCAATAAATAGCTCTACAGATAGAACGGGGGTTAAGACAAAGGAACCGGGCTCACCCTTAAAGTCAAAATAGGACACAAAATAGTATGTCTCAATACAAGGCAAGAGGAAAATATACACTAAGGTCCCCAAAATGGAGGACTCACCAACAAGCTTGGAATAGCACCGTCTAGCCACGTGGAGAAGGAGGGTGATCAACTTGGGCACCGATTCCTACATGGTGATATCATGTACACAAGAGTATGCGTTAGTACGTTTGAATGTACTAAGTATGTGGGGTGCACTGAAACAAAGATAGACATCATACCCAAAATGCATACATTAGACAATAGGCATAGTATAACAATATGGTTTGTATGATCAATGCATAAGTAAAACATGCTTAAGTAACTCATGCTCATATAAAGATATCATATGTGTAGAAGAGACCAAGCTAGAATCCTAACTTTTATTGTGAGGAGATTTCACACCTGTTCACCCTGGTGGCAAGGTACACACCCCTCACATGGTCGGTGACATTCACATGTGTTCACCCTGGTGGCAAGGTATACACCCCTCACATGGTCGGTGACATTCACACCTTTTCACCCTGGTGGCAAGGTATACGACCCTCACATGGTCGATGCCATTCACACCTGGACACCCTGGTGGCAAGGTACATACCCATCACATGGTTGATGTCATTCACACCTGGACACCCTGGTGGTAAGATACATAGCCCTCACATGGTTATCCAGGCTCCCATACCCCCCGGACCGGGCATGGTGTAATGCATCACATTATATAGAATACATATATCATGTACATAAGCTCATTTCATCATCATAACATTAATAGTGTCATATGTCAAACTTTGGACCTTCAATTCCTCAAGAAACCATAACCAGATGTTTTATCAAACACCTTGGGGGTGTGTAATGGGGGTAAAAGACCATGCAATTCAGAGATGAAATCATGCAAGAAAATCTGTTGTAAAACCAACAGTCAACACCTTGCAACACCCCAAGATATTCACATTAAAAAGCCCTCATCAGATCCAACATTATATCCAAGATTTAAAGCTCAAAACATCCTAAAACAACGATACTTTCATGAACTAGAATCACTGTGCAACCAATTTCTCAATATACAAGATCGACATGTAAAATCAACTTTAAGTCATGCGATATTAGTAGAAAGAAATCTTGGGTACCATGGGTGAAAGGAATCAATGGTTTAACACCACGTATCTTAGCTTTGGGGAAGTTCTTGGTGGGCTTGAAGCTTGAATCTTGAAGAGAATCCTTAGTTCCGGATAAGGGTTTTGGGACTTGAATTTGGGAGTGAAAATATGGCTAAGTGTTTTGGGGAGTATTTGAAAATGTATTGGGCATATGAGGGTGAAATTTGGCTAAGTATAGGTAAAAACACGTTTGGGAAAACTTGGACCCAACACTTAGAAAAATTTGTGACGAACTAAAAAAAGTAGTCACAAATTAACACCAGTGCACGTCGCAGAGAGGACGCGCACTGCTCTCTGGAAATCGCACTTTTAAAAATCTAAATTGCTAATCTTTCGCTTTTAAATTGGGGTTACACCCTTTTTCACCTAATTTTTACCCCCTGATCACAAATATGAAGTCGGGTTTTTGAAATAACGAACAAATTTTGAGATAAATGGAAATTAAAATTCCAGACATTCCAAGGAAAATTTTCGAGCACTTTTTGGGGTCGTTTTAATATCTCCCCTTTGGGAACATTCGTCCCCGAATGTAAAAGAAACCTACAAGACAAGAGTGATCATGAACAAATTAGCCCCAATAAGAATGCAACATAACATGTAAAACACCATTTTCAAATTCTCAACATAAGTGTAAAACCATCATAAGTTTACCAACTTAAACATTAATGTATAAGAATGACATAGGGGATGAAATGTAGGACTTGAAATCACATATGGAACTTAGAATTAGTACTTTAGGCTGGAGTGGAGTGGAGAAGATGAGGATACTGATTTTGCATGTCTTCTTTGGCTCCCTTGTAGTTTTTTCAACTTGTTGGTTCCTCCAAAGGACCTTAACGGATGCCACCTCTTTGTTCCTCAATCTCTTTACTTGCCTATCGAAGATCTGAACCGGAACCTCCTCATAGGTCAAGTTATCCTCAACAACACTTACAACATCAAGAGGCATAATGGCATTAGGATCACCAACCCATTTTCTAAAACATACAGACATGAAACACTGGATGGACCAAATTCATTTCACTAGGCAACTTCAACTCATAAGCTACCTTTCCAACCCTCTTTATCACCTCATAAGGACCAACATACCTTGGACTCAACTTCCCCTTTTTACCAGAATAGACCACACCTTTCATTGGAGAAACCTACAAATAAACCCAATCACCCACTTGGAATTTTAGGTCTCTTCTTCTTACATCGGTATAGGATTTTTCATGACTTTGGGTTGTCCTCAACCTCTCCCTAATCATCCTAACCTTCTCAAGAGCCTCCATAACCAGATCCGGCCCCAATAAAGCCACCTCTCCAACCTCAAACCAACCCACTAGTGATCTGCAATGTCTCCCACAAAAAGCCTCAAAAGGAGCCATATCTATGCTAGAGTGATAGCTATTGTTGTAGGCAAACTCAATCAATGGAAAGATGGTCATCCCAACTACCTTTAAGCTCCAAGACACAAGCCCTAAGCATATCCTCATGTGTTTGAATTGTCCTTTTGGCTTGGCCATCTGTTTAAGGGTGGAAGTGAATTGTGCACCCCAATCCGATATGATGGGTAAAAGAACCGCATATAACCTCACTAACTCATGGATGTACAACCCTGCATACTCTTCAGCCCCATATGTAGTCCTAACCGGTAGAAAATGAGCCGATTTTGTCATCCGATCAACCACCACCCATATGGAATCTAAACCTTTTCTATTCTTAGTCAACCCAACCACAAAATCCATATTAATCACCTCCCACTTACAAGTGGGAATCTCTATGTCTTGGGTTAGGCCACCCAGCCTTTGATGTTCGGGTTTGACTTGTTGACAACTATGGAAACCGAAAATAAGTTTAGCAATGTCCCTCTTCATGCCTCCCAACCAATAGACATCCCTCAAGTCTCTATACATTTTGGTGGAATCGGGGTGGATAGAATAAGAAGAGTTATGGGCCTCGTCAAAAATTCTCTCCCTTAAACTATCAACCCTCAAATGACCCACATGTTCCTCCATACTATGCGAGTAGATCAAAATACCATCAATGAAGACTACAACAAAAGAATCAAGGTAGGGTTTGAAAACCCTATTCATTAGGTCCATCAAGATGGCTGGTACATTAGTCAATCCAAAGGACATCACCACAAATTCATAATGCCCATATCTAGTTCAGAAGGCCATCTTTGGAATATCACACTCCCTCACCCTCACTTGATAGTACCCGGACTGAAGATCAATCATTGAGAAAAAGCTAGCCCTTTGCAATTGGTCAAACTAGCCATCAATTCTTTGAAGAGGATATCCATTCTTTATAGTGACCCTTTTGAGTTGACGGTAGTCAATGCACATTCTAAGTGACCCATCTTTATTATTTACAAACAACACTAGTGCACCCCAAGGTGATTTGCTAGGTCTAATAAATCCCTTTTCCAACAAATCCTTCAATTGCTCCTTTAACTCATCCAACTCCACTGGGGCCATATGGTAAATGGGAATAGAGATAGGTTGAGTGTTGGGAAGGAGATCTATGCCAAAATCTATCTTACTTTTGGGAGGGACATCGAAAAAGTCATTTGGGAAGACATCAAGAAACTCACTTACAACCAGAACCGACTCAATGGAAGGGACTTTGGACTCCATATCCTTAACTCTCACAAGATGATACAAACACCCCTTGGAAATTAACCTATAGGATTTAATGCAAGAGATGAACCTACCCCTCACTACAACATCATGACTTTCCCACCTAAGGACGAGTTCATTTGGAAATTGAAGCTTGACCTTACGTTTCTACAATCAATAGAAGCATAGTATGCATGCAACCAAATCCATCCAAAGAATAACATCAAAATTAACCATATCTAATTCAACAAGATCACAAGGTAAGATTTTATACAAGATCCAAATCGGACAATTTCTATACACCCTCCTAGCAACAATAGACGCACCAATAGGAGTAGATACCTCATATAAATCATGCAACAACTCTGACTCAACACAGAACTTTTTAGCAACAAAGGGGGTAACAAAGGAAAGAATGGCAACCGGATCAATCAAAGCATATACATCAAGATGAAAGATTTTCAACATACAGGTAACAATATCGGGGACTTCACCAACCCCTTGCCTCCCATGTAGAGCATAAAATCGATTATGCCTTGGGGCACCACCTTGAGGACCACCTCTACCCAATGGAACTGCATTTGGACCCTTGGCCTTGCCATAGTTTCTTGGACAATCTATCCTCTTGTGACCAAGTTCCCCATATTCAAAGCATGCATTGGAACCCCTCAAGCATAGGCCCTTATGATGCTTTCCATATTTAGGACACACATCATTAGAAGCCATTCCACCAACACCTTGAGGCCTGGGGAAGTCATTGGCGAACCCCTTATTAGTAGCATGAGGAGGCCCTTGGCCTTGATGATATCTAGAACCCTTTTAAAACCTACCCTCAAAATGGGCCCTCTTAGCCTCAAACCAGACAATTTCTATACACCCTCCTAACAACAATAGATGCACCAATAGGAGTATATACCTCATATAACTCTTACAACAACTCCGACTCAACACAGAACTTTTTAGCAACAAAGGGGGTAACAAAGGAAAGAATGGCACCCGGATCAATCAAAGCATATACATCAAGATCAAAGATTTTCAACATATAGGTAACAACATCGGGGACTTCACCAACCCCTTGCCTCCAATGTAGAGCATAAAATTGATTGTGCCTTGGGGCACTACCTTGTGGACCACCTCTGCCCAATGGAACCGCATTTGCACCATTGGCCCTGCCATAGTTTCTTGGACAATCTATCCTCTTGTGACCAGGTTCCCCATATTCAAATCATGCATTGGAACCCCTCAAGCATGGGCCCTTATGATGCTTTCCACATTTAGGACACACATCATTAGAAGCAATTCCACTAACACCTTGAGGCCTGGGGAAGCCATTGGCGAACCCCCTATTAGTAGCATGAGGAGGCCCTTGGCCTTGATGATATCTAGAACCCTTTTAAAACCTACCCTCAAAATGGGCCCTCTTAGCCTCATGAAACTTCCCCTTTCTCAACTTTTCTTCCTCCATTTGCTGGCATAAGTCATCAGCCGAGACAAATCCAAATCACTAATTAGCAAAGCGAATCGGCATTCTTCACTTACCAAGTCGAAAACCCCCATAGCAAACTTATTCATCCTTGACCTAGGATCGGCCACCAAGTGAGGAGCATACTTTTAAAGTTGATTAAATTTGAGGCATACTCCCTCACACTCATACCACCTTCTTTCAAGTTCATAAACTCTACCAACTTTGCTTCCCTAAGCTCAAGAGGGAAGAACCGATTAAGGAAGACAATTGGAATTCCTCCCAAGAACCACATAGCCATTACCCTTCTCACCCTTCCATTGATCATACCAAATTTAGGCTACCCCTTTGAGTTGGTACACCACCAACTTTGCCTTCTCATTTGGCCCAACACCCATGATAGACAAGATTTTGTAGACCTCATCAATGAACTCTTGTGGATTTTCATCCATATTTGACCTATGGAAAACCGGAGGATTAATCCTGATGAAGTCCCTTACCCTAGCTCCCGGGGTAGTAGCATGAGGGGCTTGGGCCCCTTGTTAGACTTGGTTGGCCACCACTTGGGGAAGCATGGTAAAAGCAACCCGGAGCTCACCATCGGTAGGTTGCTCCTTGGGAGTTTGGGCTTGTCTTCTGCTAATGTTTTGCATGATCTAGCATAACAAAGAACAATCGTTATGGGAGGGGGGGGGAACTTATCACAACTCTATAGAATGACTTAGAACATGAAGAAGGGAAACATTTCCTAAAACGTCTCATAACCTCCTATTCATAGTCATGGCGCACTTCACAACCATGAATAGGACTCTAATCGACGTGGTGATTTGGAATCTGAGGATCTATCAACCTAGTGCTCTGATACCAAGTTTGTCACGACCAAAGCCCAGGGCCTAGACGTGATACGGCGAATGGGGAACCCGAAAGAACCCCAATGAAGCCTCTCAACTTATCATTACACATCATTGGTTGCAGAAGCATGTAAAATACATAAAGTAAGAAAAGGGGCAAGGGGCTAAGGGATAGCTTGCCAAGACATTAACATCAAGAGACAAGGACACATAACTCATATCATAAATAAGCAACTTGTCCAACAAATACCTCTACATACACAGATAGAGTGGGGGCCAAGACAAAAGATCGGGCTCACCCTCATAGTCAAAATAGGACATAAAAGAGTATGTCTCAATACAAGGCAAGAGGAAAATATAAACTAAGATCCCCGAAATGGTGGACTTACCAACAAGCTTGGAATAACACTATCTAGCCACGTTGAGAAGGAGGGTGATCAACTTGGGCACAGGTTCCTATATGGTGATATCATGTAGGCAAGAGAATGTGTTAGTATCTTTGAATGTACTAAGTATGTGGGGTGCAATGCAACAAAGATACACATCATACTTAAAATGCATACGTTAGACAATAGGCATAGTATAACAATATAGAATGTATGATCAATGCATAAGTAAAACATGTTTGAGTAACTCATGCTCATATAAGATATCATAAATGTACAAGAGACCAAGCTAGAATCCCATCTTTGGTTGGGAGGTGACATTCACACCTGTTCACCCTGGTAGCAAGGTACTCACATAGTGAGTGATATTCACACCTGTTCACCTTGGTGGCAAGGTACACATCCCTGACATGGTCGATGCCATTCACACCTGGACACCCTGGGGCAAGGTACATACCCTTCACATGGTTGATGCCATTCACACGTGGACACCCTGGTGGTAAGGTACATAGCTTTCACATGGTTATCCGGGCGCCTATACCCCCAGATCGGGCATGGTCTAATGCAACACATTATGTAGAACATATACATCATGTACATAAGCTCATTTCATCATTATAACATCAATCATATCATATCTCATGCATTGTACGTTCAATTCCCCAAGAAACCATAATCGGATGTTTTATCAAACACCGTGGGGGTAAAAGACCATGCAATTTAGAGATGAAATGATGCAAGAAAATCTATTGTAAAACTAACAATCAACACCTTGCAACATCCCCAAGATATTCACATCAGAACCTCTCATCAAATCTAACATTAGATCCAAGATTTAGAGCTCAAAACATGCTAAAAGAACCATACTTTCATGAACTAAAATCACTGTGCAGTAAATTTCTCAACATATAGGACCCACATGTGAAATCACTTTAAATCATGAAATATTAGTAAAAAGGAAGCTTAAGCACCATGGGTGAAAGGACCTAATGGTTCAACACCACATACCTTAGCTTTGGGGAAGTTATTGGTCGGCTTGAAGCTTCAACTTGAAGAGAATCCTTAGTTCCCGATGAGGATTTTGGGACTTGAATTTGGGAATTAAAATATGGCTAAGTGTTTTGGGGAGTATTTGGAAATGTTTTGGGGGATATGAGGGTGAAATTTGGCTAAGTATAGGTAAAAACACATTTGGAGAAACTTGGGCCCAACACTTAGAAAAGTTTGGACGAACTAAAAAATGTAGTCACTAATTAACACCAGTGCTCATTGCAGAGAGGATGCGCACTGCTCTCTAGAAATTGCACTTTTGAAAATCTAAATTGCTAATCTGTCGCTCTTAAATTGGGGTTAGACCATTTTTCACCTAATTTTGACCCCCTGATCACAAATATGAAGTCGAATTTGCGAAAAAATGAACAAATTTTCAGATATATGGAAATTAATGTATCGGGCATTTTGAGGCACATTTTCGGGCACTTTTTTGGGTCGTCAAGAGCGGGGGCCAAGACACTTTCTGTGCTCAACCTCATAATGTCAAATGTTCAACACAAAAAATTATAAAAATAGCAAGTATAGTGTCCTCGAACTTGAGGACTCACCAAGCTTTTCTAGATATGTTTGCAAGTGAGATAATTCTCTTTTCAACATAGCTGCATCTCTTTTTGGGAGACGATTTATCTCCCTTTTTTTTGTTCCATTCTCAAATCCCTGAACTTATGAAGTCTTGTTTCTATAGTGGACCAATTCGTTAACATACAACCAAGCCATTGTTTATTATCATAATGACACTGGGCTCTTATTGCAGCACACTCTACTGAATTAGCCACTTTATTTTTGGTACCAACAACTGAAGTATCTCACTAGCCACGTGGAGGATGATCAACAGGAGCTTCGGTCCCAAGATGGTGACATCCTGTAGGCATAAAGTATTCATTAGTATGCTTGAATGTACTAAATATAGAGGATGTAATGTAACAAGGCACAAGCCAATATAATCAAAATGCATAATAGGCAATAGAGAGGCATAATCTCAATATGACATGTACGGTTGATACTTGAAGTAAAACATGTTTGTAAACCATTCAACTTGCATAAATACATGATACATATGTGGGAATAGACCTCAACAGACAAAAAATAAGACCAAGTGAGCTACAACTTGGAATCCATATGATTAACCCTCATTGGTAAAGCGGTGGTCTACTTTCCAAGGTAAACCAACTTCACCTGACGGAGCCTGTCTCATTTTGTAGAAGTAACCCCCCTCACGAGAACCTATCCCGTTTTAGGGTGGATTTCATAATAAAGTGCACTAAATGGATCCACTAATATAGCAAGGCTATAAACATAATCCTATGTTGGCACATAGTTTGAGAAAAGGAGTATGGACTCTTGAAGATTGTCCAGGCAACATCCAATCCATCGGTGCTAAGTCTAATCCCACGGAATACTTAAAATTATCATAACTTTAATAAATTGTAATAAACATGAAAACTCGACATTAAAAGCTCTTAAACATACTTAGCCTTTTATGGTGAGCCTAACTTGAAACATGAGAATAGGTCATAATCATACATGTACCCTTTCTTTAACATGAATGGCTCACTAGAGGTAAAAGCTTGAAAATAGGACTTAACTTCATACTTGCATAATCATAGATAATTTCATGAATTCATAAAATACTTGATAGCCCATATTCATCATGAAGTCACTTGACTTGTAAAAACATGTAAATAACTTGAGAATTCTTGACTTGACATTTCATCAAACACTTGGTGGGAACATATGAGTACATGTTCAAATCATGCAAAATGCAAGAGTATAGATCATGAAATAGTGAAGCTAATGCATCTTAAAGTCATGTAAATCAGCCCACCAACATCATGGTAAAACCCCATCATGGGTAACTTGTAAATCACATCAAAACTTCACAATACTTCGTAGATCTCATAGTTTGAATCATGTATAGTCTCAATAGACAAAGATCATTTCATAATATAAGCTCAAAATACATAATTATGCATAATCAACAATATTTGACAAAACCCCAACATATTGCATGCTCATATTTCTTAATAATAGATACCCATAAGTAATACAACTTGAAATCATCCAATATTCATAAAAAGGGAGATTTGGCTCCATTGGTGAAAGGACCCAATGGATGAAACCCACATACCTAAATTTGGGGATTCCTTGATGTAGATTTGAAGGAGACCTGAAGCTTGAATGATATTCTTGAGTAGCAGAATTAAGCTTGAGACACTTTAATTTTGATGGGAATCTTGATAAAATGTTTGAGAGGTTTTAGAGAGGGTTTTTGAGTGATATGGAGTTGAAAAATGGCTAAGTGTAGCTGTTTTCAAGCATAATTGGGCATGGGGCCATGACCCAATGCCCTAAGTCAGAAATAGAAAATTAAGAAGGTGCTAACACTACTAATCCGCGATGGGTCCACATCACAGAACCATCGCACCCTTACTATCTCTGAAAAATTTGCGAAAATAATTTTTTGCTATGGGTCTTCTAGAATCCGGATTATACCCATTCCCCACTCAATTTTGCCCCTTGATCAAGAATATGTAGTCACATTTTCGATATCATGGAAGAATTTTGAGATATATGAAAATTATGATTATGGGCATTTTCGAAACACATTTTTAGGGCATTTCACTCATGGTCCAATGGGTCATGGGATGGTGGACTCATCCTGCTAACTTTTGGACCCTTTGAAACCTTCTCAAAGACTCAAACCACATCACCACCTACAACCTGTCAATCAATCTATGAACCATCCTACTGTTCGTGCATCAAACTTTAGAAAAAGTTTTTTTCCCACCAAGTCTACCTTCCATTCCACGAGCACAAGTTACGTCTTGTGGAAAAATCTATGGATCATGCTTACCATCATGCAATGGTGGCCCTCCTAACTTCATCTACTGGAATGGCACCCTTTGGACCTACAAACCTATATACGGCCCACGCTCTATTCAACGATCTGTACATCCCTTTGTGAACTCCACTTATAGTTTGAAAATTTCTGAACTTCATTTCTTAGGCATTTTTATGTCTTCCAAAAATGTGGGACCTTACAATATCTCTTCCTTGGGGACAATCGTCCTCAAATGTCCTAACATAAGTTCTAAGGAATAGATCACACGCATTGTATGCAAAATGTAACGTATTCATCATGTAAATTTTCAAAACATACTTCAAATGACATACATGAAAATGACATGCAAAGAAGGGGGGGGGGTTCTCAAGTAGTATAGTCATAGTACCTCAAGCTTGATTAGAATGGAAGATATAGGGGTATCGCTTCTTCATGCCCGCTTTGGCTTCCCAAGTGGCACGTTTGACTTATTGATCCTACAAAGAACTTTGATAGAAGCCACATCTTTGTTTCTCAACCTCTTCACTTGTCTATCTAATATTTTCACCATAACTTCCTCATAAGTCATATTATCTTCCACAACTCCCATACCCTCCAAAGGCATTATAGAACTTTGGTCGCCTACACACTTCCTCTATATAGATGCATGGCAAACCAGATGAACCATGCTCATTTCCATGGGCAAATCCAATTCATAGGCAACCCTACAAATTCTCCTCGAAATTCTATATGGTCCTATATACCTTGGGCTCAATTTGCCCTTTTTGCCAAACTAGAGAACACCCTTCATGGGTGAAACCTTCAAATAAATCCAATCATTTGCACCAAACTCAAGATCTCTTCTCCTCTCATCAGAGTAGGACTTTTGCCAAGATTGAGACGTCATTAATTCCCTTATCAACTTTACCTTCTCCTAAGCTTCCATAACAAACTTCAGACCTAATTAAGCTATTTCCCCAACTTTAAACCACCCAACTAGGGATCTAAAACATCTACCACATAGAGCTTCAAAGGGATCCATTTCGATGCTAGAGTGATAACTATTGTTGTAGGCGAACTCGATAAGTGGAAGATGATCATCCCACTACCTTTTAAACTCCAAGACCCAAGCCCTAAACATATCCTCAGGAATTTGAATGGTCTTTTCAGCTTGGCCATCCATTTGTGGATGAAGTGCCATACTAAGCTTGACTTTAGTACCAAGGCTTCTTTGGAAAAATCCCAAAAAATGTGAAGTGAATTGAGCCCCGCGACTGAAAATAATAGACAATGGGACCCCACACAATCTCACCAACTCATGAATGTATAATCTAGAAAAATCTTCAGCACCATATATTGTTTTAACCAATAAGAAGTGAGCCAACTTTGTCATTATAGCAACAATAGCTCATATAGAATCAAAATGCCTCTTAGCCTTAGGTAAGCCAATCTCAAAATCCATGTTGATTTCTTCCCACTTCCAAGTAGGAATTTCTATATCTTGGGTTAGGGCACCCGGCCTTTGCTGTTTGGCCTTGACTTTTTGGTAATTATTACAACCGGCTACAAATTTGGAAATATCTCACTTCATACCACCCTACCAATATACTGTACTCAAATCTCTATACATCTTTGTAGATCTAAGGTGAATAGAATATGATGAACTATGGTGAGAGAAAACCTCCACCGGCCCCTTCTTAACCAATGCCTTTAATTCTAACAAGGTGGGGTAAAGGTATTGTTTGGATTCAACCTTTCCGATCAAGGAAGAGTTAGAACCATCTACAACTACCACACTTTCCTTTTTGGCTTCATCCAAACTAATCCCCAATCTAGCCGACTGATGGACTTCCTTTGCCAATCCCTTCTTGCCATCATCAATACAAGTCATGCTCTTTATGGACACACTACATAGAGCATCGACCACATTAACCTTGCCTAGATGATAGTGCACACCCATATCATAATCCTTAAGGAGTTCCAACTATCACTTTTGCCTCAGATTAAGATCTCTCTAGGTAAACACATATTAGAAACTCTTGTGGTCGGTGAACACATCTACATGAATCCCATATAAATTGTGACACCATATTTTCAAGGCAAATACCACACCCACTAATTAAAGATCATAGGTGAGGTATTAGGCACGTGCACCTTTAGCTTCCTATAAGCATAGACAATAACATTTCCACCTCGTATCAACATTGAAACGCCCCAACAACGCCCCAAAAATGTGCTTCGAAAATGACCATAATCGTAATTTCTATATATCTCAAAATTCATATGTGATATCAAAAATCTGACTTCATATTCTCGATCAGGGGAAAAATTTAGTGGGATATGGATATAACCCCGTTATAGAGGACCCATAGCGAAAAATAAATTTCAAAAAATTTTCTTATCCAGAGTGCATCCACGACCAGACCGTGACACAAACTAGGTGCGTATAAGTGTAATTCTGTCCTTCGAGACAGGTTCATGTTGCGGACCAGATGCGGACTAGTGTACGTTTTCCTTGGTTTTTCATTTCGGCTCAAGGGACTTGGAGTCATAGCCCCATTCCCACTTGTGCGTAAAAAAACCTAGACTTAGCCAATTTTAAACTCTATATCACTCAAGACCCTCTCAAAACTGTCTCCATGACAACCAAAAATTTCATGAAATTCAAGTGTCTCAACCTTAATTCCGGATCTCAAGAACTCCATTCAAGCTTCAAGTCTCCTTCAAGTCTACATAAAGAAAACCCAAGTTTGAGGTATGTGGGTTTCATCTATTAGATCCTTTCATACATGGAGGCCAATCTTCCTTTTCATGAAAATTACATGTTTTCAAGTTCTATCATTTATGGGTATCTCTTATTATGGATTTTGATTATAAATTATGTAAGGGTTTTATGAAATGTTGATTGGTTATGTATGTCTATCTATTTCAAGCTATATGATGAATTGGTTTTGTTTATTGAGACTATCTATGTTTTGAGCTATGAAACTATGATCTACTATGAGATTTGATGATAGATTTCAAGGTATCTTACATGAGGTATTTACTATGTGTTGGTGAATTGATTTACATTGAGTTTTCTCATATTCTTTCACCCTTGAATTACATGATTTTGAACTAGCATTACACACCGGCCAAGTGTTTGATAAAGTATTTTGACAAGGATTCTGAACTTATTGATGAACAACTACATGGTTTATAAGTCAAGTGACTTTATGATGATTAGGGGATTGTACGTATGCATTGAATTCATTAAAAGTATATATAGTGCTGCAAGTTGACTACACCTTGTTGGGGGGTGACATGCCCATACTACGATGTTGAGGGTTAGATACCTTGACCACCTTGTTGGGGGTGACATTCCCATACTACCATGTTGAGGGGTAGATACCTTGACTACCTTGTTAGGGGGTGACATGCCCATACTACCATATTGTGCAGTAGATACCTCGACCACCTTGTTGGGAGAGGGGGGGACATCCCCAGACCACCATATTGAGGGGTGGATACTTCAATCACCTTCCAAGGGGTGAAATGCCTTGGATTCCAAGTAATAGTTTGCTTGGTCTATGTTGATTATGGTCTCTTCCACATATGTAATCTATATTTGCAAGTTATATGATTTACAAGCATGTTTTACCTCAAGCATCGATCACACATGCCATATGGATATTATACCTATCTATTGCTTATGACTATGCATTTTGACTATGTTGACTTATGTTTTGTTGCATTGTATCCTACATTCTTAGTACATTCAAACATACTAACGCATACTCTATGCCTACATGATGTTACCATAGAACCTCTCTATCATCCTCCACGTGGTTAGTTTTGGCATTTCAGAAGATAAGCTTTGGTGAGTCCTCAAGTCCAGGGACACTAGCTATGCTACTCTTTCTATTTGATATCTCTTTATATTAGACACTTGGTACTATGAGTATGAGTCCGAAGAGTGTCTTGGCCCCCAGTACAATCTACGTTAGAGGTGTTATTGGAACAATTGATGTACTTATGCTATGGCTTGACTCTTGACTATTTATGATTATCAAAGACTTCCCTTAGTCCCATTTTCCTTATTTATATCTCTTGTTGTAGTTATTATGCTTCCGTGACAAAGGATGTGTGATTGATGTGCAAAGAGGCTTGTTTGAGATCCTTTCGTGTTCCCATTCGCCGTGTCACGTCTAGGCCCTAGGCTTGGATCGTGATAAATACACACCCCAAACCAATTTATGAAGATCACAATAAACCATAAACCCTTCTAAACCTCCCGGTAAAGCCAAGATAGGAGCAGATGTAACCTTGTCTTTCAAAGTTTAAAAACTCCTTTCACATTGATCGGTTCAAACAAATTTGGCCTTCTTTTGTGTCAATTTTGTCAAAGGGGAAGAAATTGAAGTGAAGCCCTCAACTAATCTCTGATAGTACCTCACCAAACCAAACAAGCTTCTAATATCTATTGGAGTCAAGGGTAGGCCAATTCGTCACCACCTTAACTTTTTAGGATCCACTTTAATCCCTTCACCCGACACCACATGACCTAGGAGTGCAACTTCCTTCAACAAAAATTCACATTTTTCAAACTTACGAAACAACCTTTTTCTCTTAACATTTGCAACAATACCCTTAAATATTTCGCATGCTCCTTTTTACTCCAGGAATAAATCAAAATATCATAAGTAAATACCAGCATAGACATGTCAAGGTAGGGTTTAAAGACCCTATTTATGAGGTCCATAAATATTGCTGAAGCATTAGTTAAGCCAAAGGATATCACCACAAATCCAAAATGCTCATACCTTGTCCAAAAAGTCATTTTTTGAATGTTACACTCTCTTATTCTTAATCGATCATACACGAAATGAAGGTCAGTCTTTGAGAAGTGACTAGCACCCTTGAAATTGATCAAATAGGTCATCTATCCTTGGAAAAGGATACTTGTTCTTGATTGTGACCTTTTTGACATGCTGGTAGTCAATGCACATCCTAAGTGAGCCATCGTTCTTTCTTACAAACAACACCGGTGCACCCCAAGATGACTTTCTAGGCCTTATGAAACCCTTCTCCAATAAATCTTTCAATTGCTCGTTCAACTCATTCAACTCCACCAGTGCCATACAATTGGGAGGAGTGGAAATGGGTTATGTATCGAGGAGGAGGTCTATAACAAAATCTATTTCCCTTTAGGGAGGAGTACCATGGAGTTCATAAAGAAAGACATCAAGAAAGTCATTGACCATTGGAACCGACTCAATAAGAGGGACTTTAGACTCAATATCCCTAACCCTTACAAGATGGTAAATGTAAACCTTAGAAATCAACTTTTTGGCCTTAAAAGAAGAGATGATCCTATCCTTAACCACCGAATCATGACCTACCCACTCAAGGATAGGCTCATTTGGAAATTGGAACTTAACTTTGCGGGTTTACAATCAAGAAGCATGATATGCATGTAACCAATCCATCCTTAGAATAATAACAAAATCTATCATGTCAAGCTTAAGAAAATCAAAAGGCAAGACTTTATGCAATATAATCATGGACAACCCCTATAGATACTTTTAGCATCAATAGACTCGCCAATAGGGATAGATGCTTCAAATGGTGCACATAATAATTTGGAATGCACATGAAACCTATTAGCAACAAATGGAGTAATGAATGATAGACTCAGATACAATAAATCACACACATCATGACCATGAACCTTTAACATATTGGTAACAACATTTGGTATGTCATCTACCCCTTGCCTCCCTTGAAGAGTATAGAACCAGTTGTGATGTAGAGCACCTCCTTGTTGGCCACCTTGTGCCCTTTTCACCATGAGCACCTTGTCCATGGGACAACCATCTCTACCCTTGTTTTGAGCATTAAAAATCTGCAATCTTGTGGCCCATCTTGTCACAGTTGAAGCAAGCACCCATATTCCTCAAACATGCACCATTATGATTCCTTCCACAATGTGGGCACTTTGGAAGAGTCATTACACCATTACCACCTTGAGCTTTTGGACTGGGGATCCTCACAATGGCAAACCTTTGGTTTTTAGCATTAATGGACCCTTGACCTTGGAATTTGTTGCCTTGTTGAAAATTACAAGCTTTAGTACCTTGAAATTTTCATGAACCAAGCCTACGGCCTAGGTGTACCCGATGAATGGGGAACCCGAAGAGACCCCAAACAAGCCTCTCAATCATAATGGCACATCCTTAGTTACAAAAGCATAATTAACAACAAATATATAATTTTAGGGGAAACTAGACTTTGGACTCAAACTATAAGGATGTCATAGGGAAAAGGATTAGCATGAACATATAGCAAATAATATCTATAGGGTAGGTAAGTATGACTTAAACTATGGGGGTATTAGGGACTTAGGACTTCCATCTCATCGACAACTTACTACAAGCATAAGAAGGGGATAAGGACTAATAGAGTCATCCATAATACATAAATATAACAAGAATTGAGTCCATAGTATACTTATTTATATCCAACAATACCTCTAACATGAGTTAATCGGGGGCCAAGACAACTCCCGGGCTTACCCTCAAAATATAAATATTCAAAAAATATATAAATCCTAATAAAGCATGAAAGTAATTGGATATTGTCTTCAAAATAGAGGACTCACCACAAGGAATCTTCAGTTAAATCATCTAGCCACGTGGAGTGGGATGAATAGGAGCTCAGGTCCCTACATGGTAAGATCATGTACGAAAAGACCCAAAAAGTGCTTGAAAATATAGCTCAAAAGTGCCCGGAATCATAATTTCCATATATCTCAAAATCCATGCGTGATATCAAAAATCTAACTTCATATTCTTGTTTAGGGGGTCAAATTAAGGGGGAAATGGGCATAACCCTGATTTTAGAGCTAACGAATTGAAATTTTAGTTTTTGAAAAATTTATTTCAAAGAGGTTTTCACATCCCT
This sequence comes from Solanum medicagineum, assembly GCA_026153255.1. NCBI lineage: Eukaryota > Viridiplantae > Streptophyta > Magnoliopsida > Solanales > Solanaceae > Solanum > Solanum medicagineum. The sequence goes on from JAPFFP010042792.1 coordinate 34,810, forward strand.
GGTGCGACACGCCAAGGGCGATCCTTAGTACAAATTTTGTGCAGTTTTTCAATCTCGGTCCAATGCTTTGGGTCTTGGGCCTAAGTATTCCCATGCGTGAAAATGCCTATACTTAGCCTTATTTCACCCTCATATCATTCAAGACATTCCCAAATAGACTCCCAAACACTTAGAAAATTTTTTTATCTCCTAAATTACTGCTATAGCTAGTGCTAGTGCTGTACTGGTTCATTTCTAGTGGACTAACAGAACTGTAAAGAGTACTATCTTGACTGGTAAAAAGAAAAAAGCAAGCGTCTTCTCATTCAAGCTTCAAGTCTCCATCTCTAATCTTCATCAAGATATTCTCTAAAGCTAAGTTATGTGGGTTTCTTTCATGGATTCCTTCACCCGTGATACCCAAGATCTCTTTTACTTAGAATTGCATGATTTAAAGTTGATTTACTCATAGTTCTTAATTATTATGAATTTCACTGCACACTATGTTGGGGTTTCATGAAAGTATAGTTGTTTTAGCATGTTTTGAGCTATGAATTTATGATCTATTATGAGATTTGATGAAGGGTGTTGATGTATGTTACTTGGGGGTGTTAGCAAATGTTTGTAGATGATTTAACATGGTATTTTCTAGCATGATTTCACTCTTGAATTGCATGGTTTTACACTAACACTATACACCTGCCAAGTGTTTGATAAAATATTTGGTTATGAGTTTCTTGAGGAATTGAAGGTCTAATGCATGTCTTATGAGTTGATAGCTATATGATTGTCACGCCCCAAGTCCCGTTAGGGCGGACCAGCAACCGTTGCCGATAAGGCTCGGGAGAACCAACCTATATCTGTGCACTTTCTGTAAATTTTATAATGGATTTCTATAATTTAGCATGTCTTTATGCAAGTAAATAGTGATATAGCCAAAAAGAAATGCCGTTGGGGCCACGGTGTCGAAAGTACGGGACATGACCACACTTTAATTTACATAGTCTACAAACCCCTAGTTAAGAGAAAGTATCGAATAAGGGTCGGGACAGGCCCCACCTCAATTAACTGTACAATACAAACATATAAGCTTTAGACACACACAAAGCTCCGGAACAACCTGGAGCTTATAACAGCAACTGGATGTCCTGGACTCTACTGGGGAGATCTACTAGCGCCTGTACCTGCAGCATGAAATGCAGGTCCCCGTAAGGGACGTCAGTACGAGATAATGTACTGAGTTTGTAAGGCATGAAATACTGTGTATGAAGTAACAACTTCAAATGAAACTGTGCACTGGTGTAGAATAAGAGACCACCTTTAGATATACTTTAGGATCATATACTTTATATTCTTTATATTACTTTACCTTTACTACATAATCTATGGACATCATGTACTATAAATGACCAACTGATCAGTGGTAAACTGTATCGAGATCGTCCTTGGATAGGTTCTTCCTAACCCCTTGGGCTACCACTCGTGATAGGATCGTCTCTGCTAGGTGATGCTTCCACCCCTCGGGCTAGCACCCATCAAAAACTATATAGTTTTACTTTATCTTTCAATTACCTTTGAGATGATTCTTTTGGTGGTCACAATATTGGAGCTATAGGGTTGTATATACAACATGTGACATAAAAATAATCATACAAGACAATATGGCAATGAAGAGAGTATGTT
>JAPFFP010042793.1:0-13787 GCA_026153255.1 Solanum medicagineum
GGTATAGTGTCATTAAAATAAATGTGTATTATGAAGGGAATGTAGTATTCATAATCAGTCCTTCTTCCATATAAAGAATATCATTGAAGTACTTAACAATTAACATGTTGATTTTCAATAATCTCTAGCGTAATGCTCCTATTTAAACTACTAAGACACTTGATTCTGTTTAAATACTTTCTTTTACTATTGACATGGGGCCAAGTATAAGCATAACGTAAAGTACCTTTATGAACATTTTCAGTGTTATGGCCTCATTCTAAATGTTGAGTTAACTTATCAAACTTATTCAAAGGACATGTATGATCCTACAAGTCATGTGTATATACTACGACAATGATTATGATGTTATGAGGACAGGTGTACGAATGAGGCAAGCTTGGCTAATTTTATGCTATGACCTACTATATGCATTCAATGTTCATATCATATGTGGAACTTTATGCATGGACTTTGAGCTATAATCGGAGGTATTGGGCTATTTTCCCAAATGATTATATGTAGATGTATATGGTACAGATGGCCACGGGTTGGCAAATATAATGCCGGTCAGCTACCGGAAAGGACCAGCATTTTTAGAACTTGGTTGGGTATGTCATAAATATATATGTATATATATTTATGTATTCATGACATGCAATACTCGAGCATACCATGCATATTTAATCACTAGGAGGTTGATTATTGGCCATTAAGGTTAATTGAGTTTCGGTTACAGGTGGTATTTCTATTATCCATTTTACTACTGTTATCTATGGTTTTACTTTCTGCCTTACATACCAGTACATGTTTATTCGTACTAACGTCCCATTGCCTAGGGAAGCTGCATTTTATTTTGTGCGTACAGATTCAGGTCGGGACACTGATCGACCCCCCTACTAGGAGCCCAGTTCAGCTGTGAGTTGGTAAGCTCCATCTCTTCCTGAAGATTTCACATGACACTTTTTGTTGTATAGTTTGGTATAGTTGGGGCCCTATCCCGGTATTATTAGTGGTTCTTTTAGAGGCTATTGTGGACATGTTATTTTAAGCTGTTCTCTTGTGCCTTTCAGACTCTAGTCATAGGATTGGCATGTATATATAGTGTGTGTCTGTACCTCTGTTGTTGCAGCCTTGTCGGCTAGCTAGTACTTTATCATTTTGGTTTACCTATCTTGATGTACATGATTTTCTGTTGAACAGGTCATGACCTAGACGACCCAGGCTTAGGTTTTCAGATGTTGCACTACCTGATTTTCTTCTGGTCCCTAGTTTAGTTAACTAGTATGTTTAGTGGCTTACTCGGCTAGTAACAGTATCGAGTAGCAATCGTGTCTCCCCTTTTTTTGGGGTGTGACAAATATGGTGACAGAGCTGGTCGTGTCCTATGGAGTCCACAATGTCATGCCTAGTAGAGTCTTGCTTATAGGTGTGTTGTGTACCACACTTATAATCAGGAGGCTACGAGGCATTTAGGGATGGTTACCTTTCTTTCACTTAATAGATCGTGTTATAGAGCAAAGTTATAGGAACATATGAAATCTTAATCATGTTTTGTGGTTTGTTCTATTTTTTAGGCTGTCTATATTAAGGAGATGGCACAACATGTGGTAGATATGGATCCAAGAGAAGGTACTATTTGTTCTTTGCCAGGTCAGCCAGATATACTCCCCATTGAGGCATGCAGAGAGCCTCCAGTATCCATAGTACCAAATTCATCAGCACCTATTGAGGGCCAAGGAGGCCCAGTACCCCCAACCCTACCAAAGACTAGGGAGCATGGTATGAGAGAGGTTGTTCAGCTACTGACTAGGATGGTTCCTACTTATGAGAGACAACTAGAGGCGAGAGTAGACTCCAGAAAGGATCAAACAAAAATCTCAAAGGTACAAGAGTTTCTTCACTTGGCCCCTCCAATATTTGTAGGCTCCAGTCCTACTAAGCATCCATAGGACTTTATAGACCATATATATAAAGACTGAGGTTGATGCATGCCTCTATCACGTAGGCAATGGAGTTGGCTTCTTTTTTACTACATGATGTGGCCATCTTGTGGGTACGAGGCATGGGTGGGATCCAGAGGGCCTGATGCTCCGCCAGCAGAGTGGGAGGACTTCTCTGAGGCATTTTTAGCCCATTACTTGCCATAGGAGGTTTAGGAGGTTCGTCTTGACTAGTTTATCAAGTTGAGGCAGGGGGATATGAGTGTAAGGGAGTGCAGCCTTAGGTTTAATTCTTTGGCTAGGTATGCACAAGATATTGTACATACCATGAGTTCCATAGTTCATCGTTATGTAGATGGTTTGGGGGATCATTTGATTAGATACTGCAGGATAGCCTCTTTATATGATGGTGTAGATATTTCCCATATACAGGCTTTTGTGCTGACTATAGAAAATTTTTCTTGTGGATTTTGGGATACCGTTAGAGATAGGGACAAGAATAAGAGGACTCATATTATGGGGTCTTATAGGGAGCCACAGGGTGATTTTAGGCCTCCTTTTCACCGATATCCACCTCTATCAGTGGGTAGTTCCCCACCATAGATACAGGGCCAACTATTTGATTGTTAGATTCAGTTAGGGCCGGGGTAGAGATCACTCTAGCCCGAGAGCCATCGACAGGAGCGCTCTGCACAAATAAGACAACCTACTCTTCCATATGCACAGTGTAGTGTAGAAAAGGTTCAGGTGCATGCTACCATTGTGGACAGACAGGACATTATATTAGCTAGTTCTCGTGGTTAGGTAGAGGTACAACAGCTCAACCTTCTGGATCCACTACAACCTCTTCATTCTCAGTACGTGCTCCACAGCCAAATCCATAACCTACTCAAGGTCATGGTAAGAGGGTAGGTAAAGGAGACAGTTCAGGTTCTACTGGTGGCCAGAATCCCCTTTATGCAATCATATGCCGACAGGATTAAGAGGCATCTCCATATGTGATCACGTGTATAATAATTGTACATTCTCATGCTGTTTATGCACTAATAGATCCTGGCTATACATTTTCATATATTACTAAGTTCATTGCTGGTAAGCTTAATATGAGACCTAAGTTATTGCCCGAGTCAGTTAAGGTATCTACGTAGTTGGTGAATCAATTATAGCTAGTCACGTCTATCGAGGTTGTATAGTGTTAATTAATGAGTGCCCAATCTCTACTGATTTAATTGAATTGATTATGTTAATATCACGACCCGAGCCTAGAGGCTAGATGTGACACAACGAATAGGGATCCCAAAGGAACCCCAAACAAGCCTCTTAGCATATCAATCGCACATCCTCGGTTGCGTAAGCATAATAACAACAATACGAGATATAAATAAGGGGAGCGGGACTAAGGGAAGGCTTTGATGATCATAAAACATTCAAGAGTCGAACTCATAGTATAAATATATCAAATATCCAACAATTCCTCTAAATGGAATGGAGCGGGGGCCAAGATACTCTCCGAGCTCACCCTCATATTATAAAATGTTAAACATAAAGAAATATGAAAATGGGAAAATAGCATGGATAATGTCCTCAAAGTTGAGGACTCACCAAAGCTTGTCTCCAAAGCGTCGAACTAGCCACGTGGAGGATGATCAAGAGGTGTTCCGATTCCTACATGGTAACATCATATAGGTATAGAGTATGCGTTAGTGCGTTTAAATGTACTAAGTATGTAGGATGCAGTGCAACAAGACATAAGCCAACATAGTCAAAATGTGTAGTCGTAAGCAATGGATAAATATAGTATCAATATGACATGCATGATAAATGCTTGAAATAAAACATGCTTGAAGTAAAACATGCTTATAAATCATATAATTTGCAAAATATACATTACATGTGTGGGAAGAGACCATAACCAACATAGACCAAGCAAACTATTACTTGGAATCCAAGGCATGTCACCCTCTTGGTAAGGTGATTGACGTATCCACCCCTCAACAAGGTGGTATGGGCATGTCACCCCCAATAAGGTGGTCAAGGTATCCACCCCTTAACATGGTAGTATGGGTATGTCACCCCCTAATAAAGTGGGTGAGGCATGTCATCTCCTCAAAAAGACAATTGGACATGTCACCCCCCAACAAGGGGTCGTATACTTGCGACCCTATAGATACTTTTCATGAATTAATGCGTAGATACAATGCCTTAATCATCATAAAGTCACTTACTTGTAAACCATGTAATAGATCATCAGTAACTTGAGAATCTTTGTCAAGACATTTTATCAAACACTTAGCGTGTTTATAATGCTAGTTCAAAATCATACAATTCACGATTGAAATAATATGAGAAAACTCAATGTAAATCAACCCACCAACACACAGTAGCACCCTCATGTAGAATACCTTGAAAACCATCATCAAATCCCATAATAGATCATAGTATCATAGCTCAAAACATGCATAGTCTCAACAGACAAACTAATTCATAGTATAAGCTTGAAATAGATAAACATGCATTATCAATCAACATTTCATAAAACCCTAACATAATTTATAATCAAAATCCATAAAAAGAGAAACAGACAGATGATACAACTTGAAAACATGCAATTTTCATAAAAAGGAAGATTAGGCTCCATGGATGAAAGAACCCAATGGATGAAACCCACATACCTCAAACTTGGGTTTTCTTTAGTTGAGCTTGAAGAGAACATGGGGCTTGAAAAGAACCCTTGAGTTCCAAAGCTAGTCTTGAAACCCTTGAAATTTGAATGAGATATTTGGTTGTCTTGGAGAGGTTTTTGAGAGGGCATTGAGTGATATAGAGTTACAAAATGGCTAAATATAGGCGTTATCATGCATAAGCGGGCATGGGGCTATGATCCCAATGCCCTTGGGCCGAAACAGAAAAGCCAAGGAGAATAAAAAATGGTTCGTGACCTTGGCGCGACTCATACCAGATACAAACACCTTCCAACACTAATATGCAGCCCTGGCGCATCGCAGCCAGGGCACGAATGGCCACTGGAAATCAAAAATTATTGTTTCACTACGAGTCCCCTAAAATCTGGTTATACCCATCTCCCACTCAATTTTTCCTCTTTATCAAGAATATGAAGTCGGATATTTGATATCATTCATAAATTTTGAGATATATGAAAAATACGATTATGGGCATTTTCGAAGTACATTAGTGAGGCGTTTGAATATCTCCCCCTTGGGAACATTCATCCCCGAATGTCAAAGAAACATGTGCAAGAGAAGTATTCATAAAGATTTCAGCTCGACATGAATACAATAAATGCATTTAAATATCATTTTCAAATATCTCAACATAAATGTCAAGATCAACATAAATTTGTCAACATAAACATGAATGCATGCAAAAGGATATAAAGGTTCAGACTGAAGACTTGATATCATATATGGGACTTAAATTAGTACCTTCGGCTTGAGTAGAGTAGAAAAGATATGGATATAGCTTTCTCATATCCGCCTCGGCTTCCCATGTAGCCCTTTCAACTTGTTGATTCCTCCAAAGGACCTTGACGGAAGCTTTTTCTTTATTTCTCAACCTTTTTACTTGCCTATCCAAAATCTCCATCAGGACCTCCTCATATGTCAAATTATCTTCTAAAAAACCTACAATATCCAAGGACACTATAGCACTTGGGTCACCCACATATTTTCTCAACATGGACACATGGAAGACCGGATGAACCATACTCATTTCCATAGGCAAATCCAAATCATAAGCAACCTTCCCAACTTTCATCAAAACTTTCTAAGGACCCACAAATCTTGGGCTTAATTTCTCATTTTTGCCAAATCGAACCACATCCTTCATAGGTGAGACATTCAAGTAAACCCAATCACCAACCTTAAACTCAAGATCTCTTCTCCTCACATCATAGTAGGACTTTTGTCTACTTTGGGCTGCTTTCAACCTCTCGCTTATCAACCTCACCTTCTCCAAGGCCTGCACAACCAAATTCAGACCTAACAAAGCCATTACTCCCACTTTAAACCACCAAACTAGGGAGGCCTAGCTCAGAATATTGAGCTTCTACTATGGAAATGCGACATGATAAATATGCACTTCATCACTAGTTTGCCCCATACTCCATGCAAATATTATTCTATTTGGGTAATTATTGATAGGTTGACAAAATCTCCTCATTTCTTGCCAGTTAGAATGACATATTCAGCGAGGATTATGCTAATATTTACGTTCAAGAGATTGTTTGATTTCATGGAGTTCTATTATCTATTATCTCTATTCGAGGGGCTCAATTTATAGAACATTTTTGGAAGTCTTTTCAGAAGGGTCTGAGAACTTAGGTAAATCTCAGCACCACTTTTCACCACAAGTTGATGGGCAGGCAAAGTGTACCGTCCAGACCATTGACAATATGTGACGTGCCTGTGTGCTATACTATAAAGGAAGCTGGGATAATCATCTACCTCTTATTGAGTTCACTTATAATAACAACTTCCATGCTAGTATTCAATTGGTGCCTTATGAAGCACTATACGGGCGAAGATGTAGGTCGCCGATCAGTTGGTTTAAGGTTGGGGAGGCAAAGTTACTAGGCTCTAATGTAGTTTAGCAAGCAATGGACAAAGTGAGACTTGTTAAAGACCAACTGTAAATAGCGAGAGTCGGCAGAAGTCTTATACAAATGTTCGACATGAGACTTAGAGTTTGATGTAGAAGATTGGGTCTTCTTAAAAGTATCACTTATAGAGGGAATCATACAATTTTGAAAGAAAGGAAAGCTCAGTCCTAGGTATGTTGGGCCGTATAAGATTACTCGAAGTATTGGCAAGCTCGCATACGAGCTTGATTGCCTTCAGAATTAGGGGCAGTCCATCAGGTGTTTCATGTATCAATGTTGCAGAAGTGCATTGGAGATCCTTCACACATTACTTACATTTTAGATATCCACATTGCTGAAGACTTGTATTGTGATGAGGTGCAAGTGGCTATTTTAGATCGACAAGTGAGAGAGCTCCAAAATAGAGAAGTGGCCTTCGTGAAATTATTATGGCGGAACAACAATATTGAGGAAATAACTTGGGAAGCAGAAGAGGAAATAATGATGAAGAACCCTTAGCTATTTAAAAAAATTAAGGTGAGTCATAGTTTAAAAGCTGGCATTCATCTTTCTACAATAACTTAAATTTTAAATGAGTTGGGAGTATAGTTTATATGGGTCGTTACGGGATAGCTATACAAAGCTTAGTAATTAGAATTTTTTGAAGTTGATTTATGGATTTGAGGGATAAAAGGTATATCCTCAAAAATTACATTTTAAGTGATAGTAGTTCAACCAAGATGTTGTCTTGATACATTCACGGTCGAATGTTCTTAAGGGGAGAAGACTGTGAGACCTGTGTTTATCGTCTTCCATATATATATATATATAGAGGGTGGCATCTCATATGACATATATGATTTTGGATAGAACCTGAGGATAGTAAGGCTGCCAATAAGTGGTAATATCAAGGACCTAATGTTTTAAGACAAAGGAATACCCTAAATACATATTTGGGATTAATTTCGAAAGGTTTAAATTAGGTTTCACTTTTCGGATGGGACTAAAAATGTCTAGTTTGCTAATAATGGATTTTTAAAGGTTATTTTAGTAGCACAAAGGTCATACATTAAGATTTGGATTCAACAATGTTGCAAAATAATGGTTGGCCAAAGTTACAATAAGTTTCTTAAGAAATCCTTCTTAAATTTTGGTCAAATGTATCAGGCAATATCTCTCACAATATAAGAAGTTAGAAGATCCATGACCTGCCAAATTGAATATCTATGATTCTAGTTCGCAAAGCACAAAATTGCACATCAAACCGACCTTAGAATAAACATTTATGACAGTTTTACTGTACTGCCCAAGCAGGAAATCGGGTCTTGGGCTGGGTCGGCCACCTAGATGTCGGCTAATTTGAGCTTGTTAAAGCTCAAATCAGTTCCTTTTCATCCCAAAAGAGCATATACAACCGAAGATAAAGTTCCCTCAAGGTACCAAGGTGATTTGAGTAAGTTTTCAATGTTTTTATCATTAAAATTCATCCCCGTGCCTAGAAATGTGTGCCTTACGCTTTGCAATTGTCTTCCCCTTTGATTAGTTGTGTTTGGGGCTATTTTTGGGCTTTACAGAAGTGGTGTTTTTCTGGTTATTCTTGGTTTGCAGTTGTTGTATTTAGGTTATAATTTTGGGGCTCTTTTACGGTCAATTTTATGAAGTTTTACGGATGTTCCTCGTGTAAATACTATTTGGCGAACTCGATCATTAATGCTGAATTCTAGGCTATTTATAGGTGTCTTTAAGCTACGTATTTATATTCTTGTGAAGCTTAGGATGTAAATAACAATTCTCATGAAGAAACTTTGTGTAATAGGATGTCCGTTGGGAAGGTATGTTAAGGCTAAGCTCGGTCCCTCCTTTTCGTACAAAATCTGGGAAGTTTCCCAATACGTCAAATGCAATATCTTACTATTCTGTTGCTAGAAAGACCTTCTGTGAAAGACATTGGGATTGTAGATAAGTTATTTTTGTGAGGTTATTAGGTTGAAATTCCATTCGTTTCACGTAAATTGGACATTCAATATGTATATATCATTTTGTCGGTTTTCTCGGCTACCTATTCATATGTTCGAAGTGTTTCTCTTCTTGGTGTAGTGTCATTAAAATAAATGTATATTATGAAGAAAATATAATATTCGTAATCATTCCTTCTTCCATACAAAGAATATAATTGAAGTATTTAGAAAGTAACACACTGATTTCCAATAATCTCTATCGTAATACTCCTATATAACTACTAAGGCACTTGATTCTATTTAAATACTTTCTTTTAATAATTGACATGGAACCAAGCATAAACATTACGTAGAGTACGTTTATGAACATTTTCAGAGTTATGGCCTCATTCTAAATATTGAGTTAAGTTGTCAAACTTATTCAAAAGACATGTAAAATCCTACGTGTCATGTGTATATGCTACGAAAATTATTATGATGTTATGAGGATAAGTGTAGTAATGAGCCAAGATTGGCTAAATTTATGCTATAACGTACTATGTGCATTCAATATTCATATCTTACATGACACTTTATGCATGGACTTCGAATCGGAGGTATGAGGCCTATTTGTACCAATGATTATATATATATGTATATGGTATAGATGGCCACAGACTGGCAAATATGATGCCGCTCAGCTACCGAAAAGGACCACTATTGCTAGCATTTGGTTAGATATGTCATGCATTTGCATCTATATTTATGTGTTCACAACGTGCGATACTCAAGCATACCATGCTTATTTGATCACTAGGAGGTTGATTATTGGCCATTAAGGTTACTTGAGTTTTGGTTAGAAGTGGTATTTTTATTACCCTTTTTACTAGTGTTATCTATGATTTTACTTTCTGGTTTACATACCATTACATGTTTATTCTTACTGACGTCCCGTTGCCTAGGAACGCTGCATTTTATTTCATGCGTGCATGTTCAGGTAAGGACTCTGATTGACCCTTCCACTAGTAGCCTAATTCAACTGTGTGTTGATAAGCTCAACCTCTTCCTGGAGCTTTCCTAGGATGCTTACTTTTTGTTGTATAGTTGGGTATAGTCGGGGCCCTGTCCCAGTAGTATTAGTGGTTCTCTTAGAGGCTATTGTGGACATGTTATTTCATGTTGGTTCTATTATGCCTTTCAGTCTCTAGTCATAAGATTGACATGTATATATAATGCGTGCCTGTACATCTGTTATTGTAGCCTTGTCGGCTAGTTAGTACTTTATCGTTTTGGTTTACCTATTTGGATGTACATGATTTGTTATTGACCAGGTCATGGCCTAAATGGTCCAGGCATAGTTTTTTAGACGTTATGCTGCCCGATTTTCTTTTGGTCCCTAGTTTAGTTAACTAGCATATTTAATGGCTTACTTGGCCAATAACTGTATCGAGTGCCAGTCGTGTCTCCCCTCTTTTTGGGGCGTGACAAACATGGTATCAGAGTAGATCATGTCGTAGGGAGTCCACAATGTTGTGCCTAGTAGAGTCTTGCTTATGGGTGTGTTATGTACCACACTTATGTTTAGGAGGCTATGAGGTATTCATTCAATCAACATTTATTATATCAGCGGAAGACTAAAGATGAATATAGGTGGACAATCTCAAATAATGATAATAATAACAAATCAACAGGAGTAGTGTGAAAGAAACTAGTCAGAAAATATCTAAATCATCAATCCCAAATCTAGTATGAAGCCTCTAACTAAACTGTCTAGATGGTACCATGATAGGCCATGGCTACCCAAATCAAAAGAACTAAAGTACTAATTTGAAACTAGATGAAATCTAAATGAGCATCCTCAAGAAGTAGGGGCGGACTCACCAATCAACTGGATACAAATAGATCCTCAATGATGCATTCGTTGATGATCTCTAACTCCTGTCTTTGCATCATGAAAAGATGCAGGCCCAAATAGACATCAATACATGGAATATACAGGTATGTAAAGTGGCTGAGTGAAACAGATAAAGGTATAATAACAATAGCTCAATAATACTCAATCAAAATGTCAAATGTCTATCTAAAGCAAGAGTAAAGTGTAGACAATGATCAATAAATACAAAGCAAATCAATCCAATCCAATCCAATCAGAGTATTATCAGTTTGGGACCTATCTGGGAGTTTTTCATATCCGACAATAATCACTTATGAGCTAGTGATTGTACAACAATCTCGCTGAGGTTGCCATAACAGTTTAATACTTGTAGGGTAAAGAACGAATTGAATCCATAATAGATCCAGTCAATCAAGTCTGCTATTCTTTCAGGGAATTCCAATAAATAGGGAACATTTGATGAAATGCTTTAGCCCTCACATATGCTTGGCGACATAGTTAATAAGTTTGGGTTGGGCTTACTCTTATTCATTTCGGTGCTCGATACTTCTTCCAAGACTCAATACTTATGAGACAATCATTCTCATTCAACTAGCCTCATCTGGACGTTTCTCAAATCAAATCACCACATCAACTATCGACTCTTTGGTTACATTCATTTAAGGTTCAAAGTTTGGCTCATGGAGACTTTATCATGCATTATTCTAACTCATATCATTCAGGGAACAAAAGTGGAGTTTAAGCATTTAGTGATTTCATAGTCTCTCTAGGCTCAACTCATACTCATGCATGCTCAATTAAAGAAAGTTTGTAAAAATAGCAAGAATTCATGCTAGATTTCATGTAGTATGACAAAATCGTCTATTTCAAATATTTATTTGTAAAAATATCAATTCATGCAAGATTATATAGATGTACAATAAGGAAACCTTGAAAAAACATGCATTGGAGACTCAACTCAATCATAACTCTATCAATTCAAGGTATAGGACACATGGAAGAACCTAATCTATATTTTGGCTAGCCTTACATTCGTGGAAATAGAAGAACAATCAATCTGTAAAGAATCCGTACTCACGTGCTTGGAACCCTAGCTTTCTCCCCTTCTTTGATGCTCTCTGAAGTCTCTAAGTACTTTTGAGGAGTAATACCCTTAGGGTACTGATAAGAGCTATCTAAAATAAGTCCTAACCATTGTGGGTTTTAAGTAAAAAAGGTGGGAAAATATAATATTACCCCTCAAGAAAAACTGCCGAAGTGGACTACAAAACCTCTTTTTTTGACTTGTGAAACAGGTTACGGGTCGTGGAAAGCAGCTCAAAATTATCAGTTTCTGATTCTCATTCTACGATCCATCAGACGACTCATGGAACAGGTTACGAGTCGTATTACCCATCATAGAACCTGGACCAATATTACAGGTTTCTAAATCTTGTTCCATGACTTGACAGATGACTCATGAAACATGTTATGGGTCATGTTCCATCTCATAAACTCTCTTATATACTTGATCAAAATTTCGTCGACTTCTATAACACCTTTTATGACCTAGTCTATGAGAGCTTGTAAACCTTCTTGTAGAACCAGGTCTGATGACCTGTTTCACTTCAAAATTCCTGGTGTGTGACACCTCTATCTCTACATGTCTAGATGGTGCAATGACAGGTCCATGACTATTGCAAATCAAAATAAAATTAACCAAAAACAAAAATGATATAACTGACATCCTCCGAATGCAGGGGAGGACTCACCAATCAGCTATATGAAAGCCCTTTAAAAATTAATCAGTCAACCTTATTTTCAACTCTTGGAAACTCTTCTCACATTCATCGGACCATTAAAACTTGACCTTCTTCCAAGTCAGCCTAGTCAAAGGCAAGGATAGGGATGAAAGCCCTTTAAAAAATCTATGGCAGTAGCCTGCTAATCCAAAGAAACTTCTCATGTCAGTCAGAGAGGTTGTTCTAGGCCAATTCTTTACTGCCTCAATCTTTTGGATGCTACTCGACTACCATCGCCTGAGACTTATGGCCTCGAAAAGGAACAGACATGAGCAAAAATCCACACTTCAAAAATTTTGTGTATAATACATTATCCTTAAGCACTTGCAAGACGATTTTAAGGTGATTAGCATATTCCTCTTCATCTTTGGAATACACCAAAATGTCATCAATAAACACAATCACAAACATATCAAGGTACTGTCTGAATGCTTTGTTCTTCGAGTCCATGAAGGCTGCAGGTGCATTTGTTAGCCCAAAGGACATTACCAAAAACTCAAATGACCATATCAAGTTTAGAAATCCATTTTTCGGATGTCACATTCTCTCACTTTTAACTGGTGATAGCCTGATCTAAGGTCTATCTTTGAGAAAGCAGTGGCACCTTGAAGTTGGTCAAACAAGTCATCTATCCTTGGTAGGGGATACTTTTTCTTGACCATAACCTCTTTAACAGGCAATAGTCAATCCACATTCCGAGGGACCTATTTTTGTTTTTGACGAATAGGATGGGAACACCACAAGGAGAAACACCTGGCCTAATAAAGCCCTTCTCTAGCAAATCCTTAAACTAGTTTTTTAACTCCTTTAACTCAGCAGGGGCCATCTTATAAAGTGGAATAGAGATAGGTTGAGTATCAGGGAGAACATCAATCCCTAAGTCAATCTCCCTACCAGGAGGGACTCCAAGCAAATACCCATACAGGACTGAGTCAAGAGTAAGAGGGATGATGTTCACACTCCAATAAGAAAGCGATCGCTATCATCAATTAACCTAACCATAGGTTAGGGTCGAAGCCATAGGGAATACTGGGCTTGAATATAGAGATCCACCACTAAACATTTCAAGCATCGTTCACTAAAACCTCTAACTAGGTGGGTTTGTGATTTACAAATAAAACTAAAAATAAACACTATACTAACTATATGGGAAGACACTCAAATTTAGGGATAACTTGGGAGTTATGTTCCCCATGATTCGTTAACTCGATTAACCTAGACAACATAACTCTAATCGGGAATGTGCATGCAGGACGATAACTTAGGTTCTTCCAGCCATCTTGTAAAGGTGAAGGTCGAATTTCACCATAGTGCATAGTTGGCAACCATGGTGTGCCAACTAACCATTACCCATTGTCCCAATCAACCTCCCCTTGGTTAGGTTTGGTCGATTAGATGAGAACACATCAATCTAATCTTGTCATTTAGTTCCCTTTTCCTATTCATCACTACCTTGGTTGGGATCGTGATAGTAGGCAGGGTTTGGTGTTGGCCACCACCAAACATCAATCAAAATGAAGAGAAATAAACAATACATGCAAAACCCCAATCAAAGAAATGAACAAAGTCTAGGTTATTTCAAGTCAACTACTCATGGTTCACACAACCCCAAGTTGTGGGTGCTTAGCTATTCATAGCTAAGGCAAAATCAACAGC
>JAPFFP010042794.1:0-13787 GCA_026153255.1 Solanum medicagineum
TTGCTGCCTTACATATTCAGTACATTATCTCGTACTGAGTCCCTTGCGGGGGACCTGCATTTCATGCTGCAGGTACCAATGCTAGTAAATCTCTCCAGTAGGAGCACAGGCAATCCAGCTGCTGTTAGTAAGCTCCAGGTTGTTTCGGAGCTTTGTGTGTATCTAAAGTTTATTGTTTGTATTGTATAATTATTTGAGGCGGGGCTTGTCCCGACCCTTATTCGATACTCCCTATGATTTAGAGGCTTTATAGGCTATGTAAACTAAAGTATGGTCATATCTCGTACTTTAAACACCGTGGCCCCAACGACCTAGTCACATGTATTTTCTTTTGGATTGTATCACTATTTACTTGCATAAAGGCATCTTAAATATGGAAATCCGTTATAGAATGTCTAGAAATTACATAGATATAGGTTTGTTCTCCCGAGCCTTATCGGCAACAGGTGCCGGTCCGCGCTAACGGGACTTGGGGCATGACATGAGTCCACGTCCTACTCTAACAGACTTATCCTCAGGATAGGGACTTGTCTGAATCTAACGGACTTGGTCCACTCCTCATCTCAATCCAATTATCTCAACTTAGCCTTGTAGAGACTCTCATTATCTCATTAACTCAAACTCTACATTCTCTATTGATTTCAGGGACTTTAACCAATCTTAATTAACTTAATTCTCATATAAGAACTCAAAGACTCAGACCATCATTTAGAAGAATTCATTTAGATAAGACTCAAGAACTCAATTATGAAGACTCATAGGATCATCAAGCTCAACTAACTCAACCTCATATCATGTCAAGATTTCAATCAACATACTCAAGTCTAGGTTGTAGACTCCATCCCCAGGTTGATTTATGCATACTTTCACAAAACAACATATAGGGTTTATATAATATCTCATGAAAAATATTCAATTCAAGAAAAGAAGTTTATGATGATCATCAACGTATGAAAATACATATAATAAATATAGTCTTCACAAGAAAATAATCAAGAATCATGTGTGTAGACTCATGAAATTTCAACTCTCACCTAAGACCATATATAAGACACATGGGAGAATAATCCCATGCTTTTAGTTTAGCCTTACATACCTGGTATGAAAAAAATGTGAATCCTGGCAAGAATGTGACCTCAGTCCTCAAGATCTCAAGCTTCTCTTCTCTTGCTTTCTCTTAAAACTCTCACCTTTGGAGGTTGAAAAATGGGTTTAGAAACCCTTATTTCACGAAAAATGATCTTATAATCATTTGTAGGACTTGAGAGAGGTTAGCAATTTACCAAAATACCCTTTCCAAAATAAAAGAATAAAATTCCATCTCGTATCACCATATCCGCGTCATGCCAGGGGCGCGGACATGTGTTATTTTTGTGAATTTTCTCAAAACATATTGAAAAACTGATTTCCATGGATAATAAACATAAATGGTGTTTGAAAAGTGCGTTTTATGTATAAATTTTCGTAAATCGCTTTCCGACCGATTTTTCAATCCTGTAGAAATATTAAAAATAAAAACAAGTATTGGTCCACGTCCCAGGCACGTCGCGCCTTGGTCACGTATCAACACTATCCTGAAATTAATTAGCGAAAATTATTTTCTGACTTGGTTGCTCTAAAATCGTGTCGAGCACATTTTCCAACTCAATAATTTGCCCTGATCGCAAACCCGATCTCAGATTTCCCACTGGAGCTTTGGAAGACACGTTATGCGCATGATTATATTTTAAGGGCGTTTCAGTAATTTTATGGGGTGTTATATCATCTCCCCCTTTATATCATTCGTCCCCAGATGATGAGTAAAGGTGGATATCAAGACACGAATAGACTCAAAACTCATTTCAACATTCACATCTATCAATCAATCTCTCGATTATATCTCAATCAACAATCAACTCTACTCGGACTCAAGAACAGACAGTCGACTCAAGAAAAGACAATCAATTTAGTTAATGGTAAGGAAATTTCCTTCTACATTCTCACCATTAGGAATGAATAATGGTTAAGACTCCTTTCAATACTCAGTCAACCAATCTGGACATTTACAAGTAACTCAGAATAGGAAAATTAGTTCAGATCAAGAGTAGAGATACTCTTTTAGACATTTTCACCATAAAGCACGAACGGAACATTGGAACTCAATTAATTCAAATCATTTAAGCACTTCGACAATCAGTCCGTCGAACTCAAGAAGGAAACCATCAACTCTAATAGAGAACGGGACCATCGATACATAAGACTCTATATACACTCTCAAGCTTAGCACCTCGTCTTAATTATACTCCCTTTCACGACAATCTACTGCATCAACTTAAGCTCATAACTTCTATTCAAAACTCCACCTGTCCACATCCCTTATTCCCTTCAAGCCTATCTCTGAGCTCAAGGTGCTATTGCTAAGATGATTATACTTACACCAATCTAACCTTTCGAAATTTATATCTCATATTTCTATGGTGACCTTTACTTAGGAAATTTAACTCTTTCTCAGCACTCGAATACACCCACATAATGAAATTCTCACATTCAATCCTATCACTCTAATCACTTCATGGCCTCTTTAAGGTCAATTTTACTAGAGGATCTTTAACCTACCATCGTACATCTACACCCTCAATCGCATGCACTCTTATCCTGAGATTTCTTCACTTATCTATTAGACTCATTACAACTTCTCTAACTCCTCCTCCATGTATATAAACTAAAAAGGAAATGATGTCGCCTCATTATCTGAATCAAGAACACTCATTCTCTCTCATCAACCCTCACTCCTCTAATATCATCAACATTTCTATCGAGACTGAAAGACAGGATCACCAAAAGGGCTTTGAACGAAAGACATTAGCACAGTTCATCGAGAAATCTTATCTGAGAACGTTCATAATGGAATACAATCTCTCTCGTCTATCAAGACTCATTCTGTGTTCACTGAACTATAAATAGTGTAAAACTCAGGTCACATTTCATTCACCATAGAGTTGGAAACTCTTAGATCGGTTAGCTAAGATCAGAATGTCAAATGTCTATCGAAAAATAGGAACCTGTCCGACTTAAACAAACTTAGTTGATGACATAGGGAATTTTTCAGCTTTAACGGCCTTAATTCACAAAATTGGGACTTGTCTGACTCTAACGGACTTAGTCTACTCTCCACTTTAATTTACTCTTACCTATCTATTGCATGTCATAAGGTCTCACCTCTTCCGTCTTCCTTATCTTTACCCCTATGTGACACAAGTACAACACCATAATCACCATAGGGATATATTCACTCATTCTCATCTACCCTTACTCTCTATCTGCTATCATCAGCATCACCATCTAGATCTGAGAGAACTCATCATCTCTCCCTTTGGCGAGACCTATATCTACTACCTCTACATGCAAGAACAAGCACAATTATACTTCTGAAAACAAACCTAATACTCTAACTCCTGCCATCAACAAGCGCATTGCAAACCTAAGGCCAGTCTGTGCGTAAAATGAAATCAGAATCATTCACATCCAACTCAAACAGATCAACTATGACACCTCTATAGTGGACGGGAATGGTGCAATCACCGTCGATTCACACAATTAGGATAAACTCATTTGTATAAGACTTAGACTATAATGGAAAACTCATCATCATCTATCCGTAAGCCTTGATCGACTCATTTACTAGGGATGACAATGAATGCTTATATTAACCTACTCCACATCCACAACTCAAAAATATTATCTAGATTCCTATAGTAGTCATAACTTAAAGCTTCACACATCTTTACACAATCATAGGTACACATCTCAAGACTCATCTATCTGACTAAGCTCATAACTAGATGAGTCTCATGAACTCTCACTTAAAAAAAATCATAGGCCTAATTTAGATCTATCACAGTGAAAACACTCTTTCCCTTTATTCAACATCTACTCTTTACTCTCAATAGTGAGGATACTACAACACCTCGAAATAAACTCCCTTCTAGTTTTAGCATGCTCTATCACATTATGACAATAACAAATTCTCTGTACCTCATCATGAAAATTCAATGGGTACTTAGTACTCTTTCGTCAAAACTTATGGCATTTAACTCGTCACCTTATTGCTTACCTAATAGATAACAACTATACTCACAAGTCTCAATCAACAATCATTCTCACTATCTCGTCCTTTTCTTTTTAGCTCTTTTTGGAAGCATGATCGCAATTGTGTAAGGCGTAACACACGAATTAAAATAGAGTTTTCATAGATTTTAACTTTATCAGATGAATTGGAATATGAAAGAAGTTAAACAATTCCTAATGTCCTATAACCTCTTGCTTATAAGTGTGGTGCACAATACACCCATAAACAAGACTCTACTAGACACGGCTTTATAGACTCCCTAGGACACTTGAACTCTGTGCTCTGATACAAAGTTTATCATGCCCCGGGAAGGTTACCCTACGCGTAACTGGCACTCAGAGACTATTACTAGTCCCCAAGCGAACCACTAGGCCTCATCACATTCATTCATTCATACATTCTACTAATCTGCAGAAGATATAAGGGAATAAATGGGCACATAATCATCTAGTCTCGAAATAATCTTATAATAAAAGGCTAGTAGGAAGAACTTGCTCAAATCTTACATCAACATTCGACTCTTGTCTATGAAGCCTCTATCACTATTAGGTGGTTCCAATGACAGACCAATGGCTACCTCAATCAAAATAAAGATCAAATAAAAGCTAACTCTAAAGCAAGATGAAAATGGGTGATGAACCCTCCGAAGTATGGAGGCTCACCAATCTGCTGAATGTTTCAAGATCCTCAACAGTGCACCTGCTAATGACCTTTATCCTGTGTATCTACATCATAAAATGATGCAGTCCAAAAGGGGATATCAGTATGTGGAATGTACTGGTATGTAAAATAGCTGACTGAAATCGAAACAGGTAGAATAATATAGATATAATAATCAACACCGAGGATAGTAAAAATCAACATGTCAAATGTCTATCTAAGGCAAGAATAAAGAGTAGACAAGTGACCCATCAGCCCATCGACCTATCGTTCAAATCAGGCTCATCTCAGAAGGACTTATCTTAACTCAGATTACTCAGTTTAGGAAAATCAACTGACCAATTCATATTTTATCAGGACAATAAAGTGAGGACGTGTTCGATTCTAATGGACTTAATCCATAGAATGATAACTTTTCTGACTCTAACAGACTTAGCCCTCGAGTGAGAACTTGTCTGACTCTAATGGACTTATCCCTCAAATGAGAACTCGTTCGAGTCTAATGGACTTATTCCTCAAGAAAGGGACTTATCCGACTCTAAATGACTTGGTCCACTCCTCATCTCAATTCAATTATCTCAACTTAGCTTCGTAGAGACTCTCATTATCTCATTAACTCAAACTCTACATTCTCTATTGATTTCAGGGACTTTAACCCATTTTAATTAACTCAATTCTCATATAAGAACTTAAAGACTTAGATCATCGTTTGGAAGTAGTCATTTAGACAAGACTCAAGAACTCAATTATGAAGACTCATAGGATCATCAAGCTCAACTAACTCAACCTCATACTCATGTCAAGATTTCAATCAACATACTCAAGTCAAGGCTATAGACTCCATCCCTAGGTTCATTCATGTATACTTTGACAAAAATAACATATAGGGTTTATACAATATCTCATGAAAAATATTCAATTCAAGAAAAAAAGTTTATGATGATCATCAACATATGAAAATACATATAATAAATATAATTTTCTCAAGAAAATATTCAAGAATCATGTGTGTAGACTCAAGAACTTTCAACTCTCACCTAAGACCATTTATGGGACACATGGGAGAACAGCCTCATGCTTTTAGTTTAGCCTTACATACCTGGGATGAAAACAATGCGAATCCTGGTAGGAATTTGACCTCAGTCCTCCAGATCTCAAGCTTCTCTTCTCTTGCTCTCTCTCTCAAAACTCTCACCTTTGGAGGCTGAAAAATGGGTATAGAAACCCCTTATTTCGCTGAAAAATGATATTATATTAGTTTATAAAACTTGAGAGAGGTTTGGGATTTACCAAAATACCCTTCCTGAAATAAAAGAATAATTTCATCCCATAACACCATGTCCGCATCCTGAAAGAGGCGCGAACATGTGTTATTTTGGTGATTTTTCTCAAAACACATTGAAAAACTGATTTCTAGGAAAATACACATAAAAAGCATTTGTTAATTGCTTTTTATGTATAAATTTTCGTAAATCGCTTTTCAATCAATTTCTCAATCCCGTAGAAAGATTTTTTAAAAAAAATGTTGGATCCCAGGCGCGTCGGACCTTGGGCGCGTATCAACACTGTCCCGAAATTAATTAACAAAAATTATTTTTCTGACCCGATTGCTCAAAAATTGGGTCGAGGCCATCTAATTCGATTTTTCGCGCTTATAGCAAATTCGGTCTTGGATTTCCCATCAAAACTTTGGAAGACGCATTATGTGCACGGTTACATTTAAGGGGTATTTCAGTAATTTTATGGGGTGTTACATCATCTCCCCCTTGAGATCATTCATTTTCGAATGGTGGGTAAAGGTGGATATTAAGGCACGAATAGACGCAAAACTCATCTCAACATTCACATCTATCAATCAATATCTTGATTCTATCTGAATCAACAATCAACTCTATTCGAACTCAAGAATAGACAATCAACTCAAGAAAAGACGATCAATTTAGTTAAAGGTAAGGAAATTTCCTTCAACATTCTCATCATTAGGCACGAGTAACGGTCAAGACTCCTTTCAATACTTGGTCAACCAATCTGGACAGTCACAAGGCACTCAGAATCGGCAAATCGGTTCAGATCAAGAGTAAAGATATTCTTTTAGACATTTTCACCATCAAGCACGAATGGAACATTGGAACTCAATCAATTCTAATCATTTAAACACTTCGACAATCAGTCCTTCGAACTCAAGAAGGAAACCATAAACTCTAATGGAGAACGTGACCATCAATACATAAGTCTCTATGTACACTCTCAAGCTTAGCACCTCGTTTCAATTGTACTCCCTTTCATGACACTCTACTCCATCAACTTAAGCTCATAACTCCTATTCAAAATTCCACCTATCCACATCCCTTATTCCCTTCAAGCCAATCTCTGAGCTTAAGGTTATATTGCTAAGATGATCATACTTACACCAATCTAACCCTTCGAAATTTATATCCCGTATTTCTAAAGTGACCTTTACTTAGGAAATATAACTCATTCTCAGCACTCTAATACACTCACATAATGAAATTCACACATTCAAGCCTATCACTCTAGTCACTTCATGGCCTCTTTAAGGTCAATTTCACTAGAGGATCTTTAACCTACCATAGTACATCTACACCCACAATCACATGCACTCTTAACTTGGGATTTCTTCACTTATCTATTAGACTCATCACAATTTCTCTAACTCCTCCCCACATCTATAACCTAAAAAGGAAATGATGTCGCCTCATAATCAGAATCAAGAACACTCATTCTGTCTCATCAACCCTCACTCCTCTAATATCATCAACATTTCTATTGAGACAGAAAGATAGGATCACCGAAAGGGCTTTGAACAAAAGATCATTAGCATCACTCAATCGAGAAATCTTATCTGAGAATGATCATAATAAAGAACAATCTCTCTCATCTATCAAGACTAATTCTGAGTCCACTAAACTACACATAGTGTAAAACTCAGGTCACATTTCATTCACCACAAAGTTTGAAACTCATAGATCGGTTAGCTAAGATCAGAATGCCAAATGTCTATCTAAAATTAGTAACCTATCTGACTTAAACAACCTTATTTCACCACATGGGGACCTTTCCGAGTTTAACGGACTTCGTTCACAAAAGTGGGACTTGTCCGACTCTAACAGACTTAGTCTACTCTACACTATAATTTACTCTTACCTATCTATTGCATGTCATAAGGTCTCACCTCTTTCCTCTTCCTTATCTGTACCCCTATGTGACACAAGTATAACACCATAATCACCATAAGGATACATTCACTAATCCTCATCTACCCTCAATCTTAGTCTGCTATCATCAACATTACTATCAAGATCTTAGAGAACTCATTATCTCCCCCTTTGGCGAGACCTATATCTACTACCTTTCTATGCAAGAACAAGCTCGTTTATATATCTGAAACCTGATACTCTAATTCTTGCCGTCAACAAGGGCATAGCAAGCCTAAGGCCAGTCCATGCGGAAAATGATATCGGAATCATTCACATCCGAAGAACTAGCTCATAATCTTACATCAGCATTTGACTCTAGTCTATGAAGCTTTTATCACTATTAGGTGGTGCGAATGACAGATCGATGTCTACCTCAATCAAATTAAAGATCAAACAAAAGCTAACTCTAAAGCAAGACAAAAATAATCGATGAACTTCCGAAGTGTGGGATGCTCACAAATCTGCTGAACCTTTCAAGATCCTCAATGGTGCGCCTGCTGATGACCTTTATCCTTTGTATCTATATCATAAAGCGATGCAGTCCAAAAGGGGACGTAAGTTAGTGGAATGTACTGGCATGTAAAATAGCTGAATGAAACTGAAATAGGTGGAATAATATAGATATAATAATCAACATCAAGGATAGTAAAAATCTACATGTCAAGTGTCTATCTAAAGCAAGAATAAAGAGTAGACGAGTGACCCATCAACCTATCGACTTATCGTTCAAATCAGAATCATCTCAGAAGGACTCATCTTAACTCATATTACTTAGTTTGGGAAAATCAACTGACCAAGTCCTATTGTTTCAGGACAATAAAGTGAGGACTTATCTGATTCTAACAGACTTAATCTATAGAATGAGAACTTGTCCAACTTTAACGGACTTAGCCTCGAGTGAGAACTTGTCTGACTCTAACGGACTTAGCCCTCAAGTGAGAACTCGTCCGACTCTAACAAACTTAGCCCTCAAGATAGGGACTTGTCTGACTCTAACAGACTTGGTCCACTCCTCATCTCAATTCAGTTATCTCGACTTAGCCTCGTAGAGACTCTCATTATCTCATTAACTTAAAATCTACATTCTCTATTGATTTCCAGGACTTTAATCCTTCTTAATTAACTCAATTCTCATATAAGAACTCAAAGACTCAGACCATCGTTTATAAGAAGTCATTTAGATAAGACTCAAGAACTCAATTATGGAGACTCATACGATCATCATGCTCAACTAACTCAACCTCATACTCATGTCAAGATTTCAATCAACATACTCAAGTCAAGGCTCTAGACTCTATCCCTATTTTCATTCATGCATATTTTCACAAAATAACATATAAGGTTTATACAATATCTCATGAAAAATATTCAATTCAAGAAATAAGTTTATGATAATCATCAACGTAAGAAAATGCATATAATAAATATAATTTTTTAGGAAAATAATCAATAATCATGGTGTAGACTGATGTTCACGCTCCAATAACAAAGTGGTCACAGTCATCAATAAACCTAACAAGAGGTTAGGGTTGAATCCATAGGATATACCGGGCTTGACAATAGAGATCCACTATCAATCATTTCAAGCATCGATTACTAAAATCTCTAAAGGGGGGCAGGTGTTTTGTGATTCAAAATAGATAACAAAACTAACACTACACTAATTATGCGAGAAGATACTCAAATTTAGGGATAACTTGGAAATTGTGCTCCCCATGATTCGTTGACTCAATTACCCTAGACAACATAACCCTAATTAGGAATTCGCATGAAGGAAGGTAACCTAGGTTCTTCCTGCCATCTTATGACGATGAATGTCGAATTTCACCATGGAACTTAGTCAGCAACCATCGTGTGCCAACTAACCATTACCCATTGTCCCACTCAACCTCCCCTTGGTCAAGTTTGGTTGATTAGACGAGAACACATCAATTGTATCCTATCGTCTACTTCCCTTTTCCTATTCGTCACTACCTTGGTCGGGATCGTGATAGTAGGTGGGGTTTGGTATTGGCCACCACCAAACATCAATCAAAATGAGGGGAAATAAACAATACATAAAAACCGCAATCAAAGAAATGCAAAAAGTCTAGGTTATTTATTTTAAATCAACTACTCATGGTTCCCACAACCCCAAGTTGTGGGTGCTTAGCTACTCATGGCTAAGACAAAACCAAAACAATGAAAATAGATGACATAGTTAAGAGTTTACCCAAAACAATGAAGAACAAGAACACCTCAAGTTGCAAACCATAAGCTTGGATTAATAGAGAATGAGTACAATGTGATTTTTGCATTCCCTAAAGTGGGTCTTCAAATTAAAAATGAAAATCTACACTAAACCCTAAAGATATTCTTGAGAGAATAATTAAAGTGAATCTCTCAAAATATTCAAGTTTGAAATCTCCAAAAAAAAGTCTCCTAAAACCATATCATTAATTATTTACACTATTAACAATCTCACTGTAAAAATTAAATAGAAAAGACAGCTGGCAGTAGGTACGTCGCACAGATACAACTAGTAGGGTGATCTACGAGTGGTATTCGGGGTTTCGTAGTTAGCTTCTGGCATTTTGGACTTGACTTCTACGATCCACTATTACGAGTCGTTGCTTAGGTTACAACTTGTATGCTCCTCTCGTAGTCTAGGCCTTCAGTTCTTGGTCCAAACTTTTTGCTCACTATTCCTTGCTACGAACCTACCCATACGAGTCATAGTGCTCACTACGAATCATAGAGTGGCCTCGTAGGGCTGACCTCCACTTAGCAGATTCTTGATTTTGCTCACTATTTCTTGCTACCAGGGTACCTTACGACTCGTATCTTGGGCCACAACTCATAGGATGGCTCGTCTGTCCTACACTTCAGCAAAAATTTGCAATTTTCTCCCAAAATCATGCCAACCTATCTTTTCTGCAATAACAACATAAAAACACATAAAACCATAAAAAGTCGCATTAAAAACTTGCAAAATCCCTTGTTTTAGGCACCAAATATTTTGTATCTTGACAGCACACCAACACCCTCAACTTAGAACTGTTACATGTCCTCAAGCGACGACTCAATCTAAGCAGACAATGAGAAACATATAGCAGCTACTCTAATGCCACATACATCATTTAACTCCAATTCAGTTACCCAACTCTCAGTTTCAAAATCTGATTGCAAAGCTACTAAGCAAACCAAAAGATAATGATACATCCGGTAATCCAACTATGACAAGTGAAGGAGTATCAACAATTCACAATCACTGGGCTAGTCATATGCCAATCATGCGGTGCAAATGTCCTCACAGAAAAGAAGTCCCTCTTTCTCACTCAAAGTGCATTCAAAATTCAGAGACTGTGCAAGCATTCTCACTCTCACAAATGAAATTCATGCATAATGACTAACACCATAGGCTTGCCTCTATACTTAACTTTTGGACTGATAACAAAGTGGATTCAGATCACTTTAGGACTTAATGGCTTGTAACATTGGCTCATGGGGCTTTGGTATGGCATTTTAGGTAAGTAGTGACTAAAGCCTATCCTTGAACCATGTTTATCCACACTCTTACCTCGATGACTCAACCATTTTAATTAAATCTGCCCTTATGCTTCCTTTCCAAGCTTTTCCCGGGTGTTTTTTTTTCAGCTGTGTCTTATTTTTGAACTCATTCTTGCTATACTCTTCAATCCAAGGCGACTTTTCTTTTCTTTTCTCACACGGCACATGAATTTTTCATTTCTTTATTTCTTTCCCAACCAACCACCTCATTTTCATTACTTTACCAAAATAAAGGCCACCATCAATTTAGGTTTTTAGCATGAGGTGAAGCACACAATATCTATTCCCCAAACTAGGGCCACTATTTGTAGCCACCCTCAACTTTAGCTTTTAGCCTCAATCAAGGTTCACATATTCAAGGATAGACTAGGGCCAATATCAGGGTATTTCATAAAACAATGCTAGAGTAGGTAGGTGTCAAGAAAAAAAGGTACTTGAGAAGCTCAAACAATTGGAACAAGGGATAAACTATCACATTTGGTAGGTCATTTAGGCAAAAGTGGACTTCACTAAAGGAAAAATGGCCTAAGATCCTTTCTTAATCAACCACATCACCAGTCCAATCTTAGAGTAATAAGGCAAGTTCTGAGTCCATACATAATGCATGAATGTGGAAAAATAAGCTCACACACACATGATATCATAGACACAATCAAGTATAGACTCACATGTCATGCTTTAAACATCAACTTGCGTTCTCTTTATCAGAATAAACATTTCCAAATAATCACATGCATAATTGCAAAAATAAACAACAATCTCAAAATTTTTGAGGGTACCAAATTTTCAAAATATTATTAAAGCATTTTAAGATTATATATGCCAAAAGATAGTAAAAACTATATATCTACAAATTATCTACACTACCTAAACATGTCGAATCAACAAAAATTTAAAACATCCAAAAAGAAAAAGAAACACGTCAAGAAAACCTTGGCATCAAAAATAGGGGAAGTTATGGACTCGAGGTTACTCAGACTTCACCCTAATCCATGACTTCCCACACCCCACCAAAAGAAATACTTTGTCCTCAAAGCAAGCTTACGCGCATGCACACACATATACATACCAAAAATTAACAAGTTAAAACAACACATCCAAAACAT
The DNA here is from genome assembly GCA_026153255.1 of Solanum medicagineum. NCBI lineage: Eukaryota > Viridiplantae > Streptophyta > Magnoliopsida > Solanales > Solanaceae > Solanum > Solanum medicagineum. Next base: position 12,642 of record JAPFFP010042794.1, read on the forward strand.
ATTTAAAAACATCATTCAAAACAAAACATAAAGAAAATATTATCTAAAACAAGGAACAAAGTATCCATAAGTAGTAAATGAGGACGGGGGTCAAAAATACCAAACACATGGTGCTCAAGCACCGACATCTATCTAGTCTTGGGGGTCCTGTGGTTCCTGTGGTCCAATCTCCTCCTCAGTGATCCGAGTTGCAGCTGTACCTGAGCTCCCGGCTCCTTATGCTATCTGCTGATCCCGGTCCCTCCTCAATGCTGCCAAAGCTAAAGACTCCTGCACCACCTCATTAGGTATGTACTTCTCCAGTGTTGCTTCCTCATGTACAGTGTTGAGCCTATTCTGGCTCCTCCTGGGTCATTACCCTCGAGGGGCCTCTTCCCATGCACATGTGGATAGTCATTGAACAAATACAAAACATCATCATCCACCGATGCCACCTCCGGGACTGCTATCAGGGCCGCTAACATTCTTAACAAGTTAGCCTTGAACTTGGTCAACTCCTCTGTAACAACAACCATGTCAGCAGGCCAGGCATCCTCGAGTCTCTTCTGGACCCGATCCTCGAAGACATCTTCTCTGGCATCCACTACTCTAACTCTCTGATCTATTATCTCACGACCGAATGCCTTGTCCCTCTCTTCCGAGTCCTGGACTGTTTGACGGACCCATGTTCTGATCTGGCTAGCTAACATGCTCAACTGAAGCTCTGTCTTCGTTACCCTGCGTACTAACACCTGAAAAGAAAAAATAGATATAAGAGAAAAGTTTGCAGAGTAAACCTGTGTAGTAGTAGGTGCTGGTGCAAGTGTGCTGGAGGATGGTATTGCCTCAGTCTGAACAGCTGAAGATGGCTCTAAAGCAATTGGAGTAGAATTGGTGGTGACTGGGGTCTGCTCCTAAGTCTGTGGCTTAACGGGGAATGAATCTGGTATGGGAGGAGAAGCTACTTTCTTTAGGGCCACCAGGTTCTCATTTGCCTTGATTAGGCTAGGATCCATGGTGTGCAAGGCCTGTACATGTGTGTTAGACCCCGTAAGTTAATTAGTCAAGTTAATCATTTAATTGGAAAAACTATGGCGAATATGGGGTAATTTAAATTAAGTAAGTTCGCGATGCTTGATTATAATTGGAGTGTATGTTTTAAGTTGG